>KN825225.1:0-25706 GCA_000827395.1 Paxillus rubicundulus Ve08.2h10 | reverse complement strand
GTGTTTAGGATTCCAACTACCAATCTAATGTCCTATCTTGGGAGTTGGCTTAGTCAGTGGGCACAACTTAGGTAAGCACAACCCGAAACTGGATTGGTTGCAATGTGGGTATTGGCAATGGGAGGTAGGAGTCTCTACCATGGGAACCCATTAGTCATCGAGCAGGAAGGGGCCTTTCGGCACACCTGCTGGCATTTGTGTGTTGCCTTGCACTCCCCACGGTAGTCCATACTACCGTGGGACCCTCTTATGTCATCCAACCTGATGTGGATTCGCTAAGGACACAGACTGTAATCCATCTAATTGACTTTGCTGGCTTTCTTGTCTTGCATGCACGCAAAGTCGATTAGTTGGGTTTAAAATGTGTTTATACGAGACTAATAGACAGAGTGCTCTTGCAGGACAAGGGGTACCCCAAATTATTCAGCCACCTGTGGCTACGCCCAGCGCATCATACACGAGGTCATTCCTCATTTCCAACTCCGGCTCTCCTGACGGAGTTGGACCTCAGCCAGGCGCATTTAGTAAGATTGCGGTTTCAAGGGGTAGCCTCACCCTTTCTGACCTGCTCCCGCTGTCTTACTAGGTGTGTTTCCTGCAGAACTTCTCGTTTGACCTTTCTAACCTGCTCTCCGCTGTCTGTATAGATAGCATCTTTGCACACAAATTACATAGGGGCGAATGGTGAATCGTGGATAGAGTGGCCATGAAAAATCAAAGCTTGAAGTAGGACAGGGTTTTTTTGGACATAACGCTCCCAAGCGTCCGATTTCCATCGTCCCATGGCACGAATGTTGTTGGGTGCCACGCCAGCAGCTGCAAGAGAGGTGGTGCCTCCGGCATGCATAGAATGGCCGCCAATGTTTTTGGGGAAGAAAAATTGGAGTTTCCGCATGAACCAAGCACGAGTGGGCATGGAGCCGTCATGGCGAAGCCACAACTGTGGGTGTAGCGGGAAACAGTGATCACGGGAGTTGAGATAGTGGACGAAAGAATCATATGGGTTGGGTGTGATATGGCTGGCTTGGATGAGGACCTGGTTACCTTCGTATCGCGAGTCGGTTTTGTCTCTAGCAATAAGGAAACTATAGGAAGTAGGTAGGAGCTGAACCGAGTGCCGCATCGAAAGCTTGCGCGAGTCTCATAACACAATCTTATCCAGGAAGACGAGTTCTCCGACTCATAATAACCCGAAAAAACTGGTTTCAAGCTGGGCAGAGAAAAGTAGTTCGTCATACGTAAGGGATTGAGCAGCGTGCCGCTTTATGGTCAAAAGGTGATCCCGTGTAATAGGGGCTTTCTGGGTGAGTGAAGATGAAAAACGATGCATGGAACCTTGGAGAGTTCATTTGACGAGACTCGAGAGGTGGTTTGCTTTAACTTGCGGGAAAAACAGCTCGAGCTCTTTGACAATGCCCATAAGATATGTACGGACCGAGCGCGGCTCAATATGGTGCGACATGAAGGTAACGTAGTAGGACAGAGTGTCAGCAGTTGGCTCGGGGGGTAAGTGATGGAGTTCGCAGAAAGTCAAGTATGAGTTTAGGGCAGACAAATAATTGGCATGGGTGTTACTGCTCAAAGCCATCCCAAGGGCAATTGAACGCTCCACTGAGAGACGTTCGAGAGACCAAGGCTCCAATGGGCTTGCCTGGCCTGAGAATGCCATGGGATCATTTTTTGGCTGCCCCCAGCGTATGACGAGGGGGTTGAAAAGAGGTGATGTGCAAGCCCGGAGAAGCTTGAGCAGCAAGGTCATTTCTCAAACGTGACAGGTGATCAGCGACAACATTGAGAGAGCCAGGAATGTGAAAGACACGGAAATCTATGGCAGAGTTTAGAAGGACATCGACTGTTTGGATGAGCATCCAATTCATGGAAGGTAAGGCTGCGAGAGAATTAAACATTTGGACTGTGTTGAGGTTATCGGTAAACACAGCCAAACAACTCCCACAAGCAATCTGTTTGGTTGCTTCATGAACCGCTGCACAAACTGTCAGGGCTTTGTGAAAGAAAATGGAGTCATCACGGTCAGCATCGTTGAGCTGCACCTGGAAGCCAAGGTTCTCGGTCGGGAACCAAAAACCTAGGGTGAGTGCTGAGGTATCACAATAAACTCTGAAAACTGAGGACGGGAGATCACGATAACACCAGGATTCAGAATTGAGGAGGAAGACACCTTCAGAGAGTAATAGATGTCCACTCGCCCACTCCAGTTCGCGTTTGACATCCCGGTTAACCCATATTAAGGCTTTCTGCTGTAATTTACCAGCCGTTTTTGCATATATGGCACACAGGCTAGGGCGGAGCATCGGATACACGTTGAGAGCCCAGTTTAGGTGGCCTGCAATATGCTGGAAGTTGCATAGGGTACGACGAGTCCCATGTTGCCCAAATTCACGAAGCACAGAGATCAATTGGAGGCGAGAGTCATCAGACATACGGATCTGCATAAGGTTGGGGTCAACCTCGAACCCAATGATAGGAAGCTCTGCTCCAAAGATCTGTTTCCGTTCTTCGTGTGGTAGATGGATAAAATCCCATAGCTGCAGGAGTTTGACGAGATTTGAAGGAAGAGCCTTGCCATATTTAGGATAGAAAGATAACTGCCCGGCGCGTTGGAAGGAGAACGAATCATCAACATAGATGAATAGGAATAGAATGAGAAGCTTCATAACGGCGATCCAAATCACTAAGGACATAAAGGCGTGGAAGATTCTTTGTGAAGCGCGTCCACCAAAAACGTTACGGCGGTCCACATAACACTGACCATTGAATGAGACGATTTGCTTAATTTGCCAGAGTGGATGCATGGGCATGTGCCGATAGGCCTCTGAGATGTCCGCTTTCCATAACGTGAGTGTTTCATTGTCATGCTCCTGTCGGTAGATTCACAAAGCATTACCTAAGTCCTGTACGTTGTCGAGGGTAACACCAGCGATGTCTTCGCGAGAGATCATCCGGTTGAGCGCATATTGACCAGTGCTGTGGTCCATGACTAGCCTGTGCTTGTCGGTACCAGGTTTGGGGATGGCATGCACGGGCATGCTATACATGCCTGGTAGAAGGTCAGACCCAAAGGAAGGAGAATATCTCCCCACAGACAATTCTTTATCGATTTGTGCTGTGATGAAAGTGGCTTCCACGTCAGATTTGGCGGGATGATGAGAGTTGTCCCACGTAATGGGCCATGCCCCAGGGTGAGTATCCACAAAAGGCCAAAAGCCTTCACGAAGCCCACGGCAAACTGATTGGACAAAGGGCTGATTCGGATGACCAGAGAGTAAAGATTGAAATCGATCCACATCAATGGGTGTGGAGACCACGAAGAGATGAGGATGAGTGTGAATAGTATTTAAGGCTTCGACATTAAGAAACTCTTTAGCTGGTGGCACTGGAAGAGGTTCTGCAAATTTGGTCCATTGCACGGTGCGACTTCGGGCTGGCAGATTGGATCCCCATACAAGATTTCGACGAAAGTGTTGGCCTTTCCCGATGACTTCATTGAGTTCTGGGGGAAGGGCAATCAGTTCGTCAATGGGATCCCCGACAGTTGCGACGGTCGCAGCAGTGCTGGTATTTGCATTCAGATGTTGACTTGTCACAGGTGCCTCGATTCCATCGATGACACGGATCTCACTGTCCAGCATTGGAAGCTCCCTTGTCACCCCTTCGCACCTTTCCACCGGTTCGCTCTGGGGGATTTGGACCCATGCTGTAGGAAGTGAGGTAAATGGTCTGCAGGTCTTTGAATTGTGCAAAATCACTGAGGCATATGTGCTTTTGATTAGCGGCTCTGAGGCGCACGGCTTTGTCGAAGTCAATGACACAGTCATGGAAGGTTGGACGAACAGAGGCGAAGAGTTGAGACATGTAAGAGAGCCAGGCAGAGTATTCTGAAGTGCGCTGGGGGAGTGCAAACGAGGTTGCTTGAATGGTTTTCCCAAAAGCGATGACCCAATCTCCGTGCGACTTGATAGCTTTCGTTTGCTTAGGCAATTTGACAGCGATTTGGAAGAGGTCTCCAATGTCATGAGAATGTTTGGTGTTGACTTCAGTAGAGTAGTGGGCCCCGAGGACCTTGTCGAGGTTGACAGCAAGCCCTTTGACAATGTTAGCCCACTGGTCTGGAGGGAAGTCGGGACACCCAGGAGATAGGAGGATTTTTCGAACCACGAAGGTTGGGTCGTTGGCCCAATCCTCGAGCAAAGCAAGGATCGTCTGGAGATCCGCTGGTAGGGTCTCTTGTAAGACGTTGGCAGTGTGTCGCCAAGGGAAGAGACTTTCGTTAACTGAAGATCGCTTCTGCTTGGGGACGGGCAAATCGTCCTCTTGATCTTCCGACTCTTCGGATTGCGCTTGTCTACCCTTTCCTTTCCGTCTTTGCTTAGTCGACTCTTCAGGCTCGGAGAATTCCCCATTTTGCCTCGCTCCTGCAGACGGTGAGCACCTATCATCAAGGGTCCCTGATGGGTCCCGACTTTGTGCGTGCTCCCGGTTGACATTGATTTCATCAAGCATGTCGAAATAGGAGAACAAGGCCGACTTGTTGATCTCACCTTCTCCATCCGCTGTAAGAGCAAAAGTGGCACGGATTCAGAGGACACAGTTGGACTTAGAGAGGTCTCCCTTTCGATAACACTCAATGGCTGCCAAGGAATCTTGGACACAGGAGCTGTCAAGGGTGGAGATCCGATCCTCTCCTGCAGAGACGGTTTGCAAAGTGCTGGCATGTTCAGTCATTGAGATTATTCGATGTTTGATAATTTGACTGAAAGATGCTATCTAGTAAGACAGTGGGGAGCAGGTTAGAAAGGTCAAACAAGAAGTTCTGCAGGAAACACACCTAGTAAGACAGCGGGAGCAGGTCAGAAAGGGTGAGGCTACCCCTTGAAACCGCAATCTTACTAAATGCGCCTGGCTGAGGTTCAACTCCGGCTCTCCTATGACCTCGTGTATGACGCGCTGGGTGTAGCCACAGGTGGCTGAATAATTCGGGGTACCCCTCGTCCTGCAAGAGCACTCTGTCTATTAGTCTCGTATAAACACATTTTAAACCCAAATGTAGTAGTGTTGTCACAGTGTCACAAGTTGTACTATTCTCACCCTAAAATGGTATGTTATTCAAATGTTACATTTGCTCATGTTTCTTGTGTAAATTCCGTACAAAGAGACAGGATGACTCAAATCACAGATCAAAATTTTATCTGATAGGCCATGTGGGTCTCTTACTAGTTAACCACTCCCTTCTAATTATCGGCGGCGTCAATGTCAAGAGGAGCACGGACGGACACGAGTTCACACCTTGACAAGGATCCTTCCTTGTGTCTTAGACATACTCTCGAAAACAACGCAGACTCTGGTTCCTCCACCCCAAGGCCCACCCCCAGTGACAACCAAGTTATGACACAAAATGAAATAATATCTCCAGCGAGAGCATTCTTCGTCCGGGCTCTAGCTCTCTTGTGTGCCTGCTCTTTGAGTGTTGGAAGCCACTAGTGTGTCCCTTTCCTTTTCGTAAACTCGTTGCCAACCTTTTCGCAGCGCTTCACATACGCTGGGCCCTCTCAAGTCCCGACTTGCTCGAGAGCTTGGGACTTCCAACACGGAATTCAGTCTCCTGATATCAGCGTTTAGCTTGAACGGTACATGGACCCCTCTTGTCGGTGGAGTGATGGCCAGCAAGCTCGGAACTACTCTCGCCAGTGTCTTTGCAACCGGTATAGTTTTGCTTGGTGAGTTGCCCACCATTCAAGTGCTGTATTTTCCTACTATTTGTCAAGGTCAGGTACTGCTCCTTGTCGGAGAAACGCAACAGAACGTTCGTTTGATGGCATTCGGGCTGTTCGTGTACGGCCTCGGCGTCAGTCCACTAGCAGTAGTCCAAGAATCCATTATCGTGCGGTTCTTCAACTCACATGGGCTGGGCGTATCAATGGCTCTTGGACTTGTTGCTGGCAAGTGTGCCTCGTTCGTATCAGCACGTACATCGTATTTCCTTTCCGTCGTCTTTGGACGGCATGCGCCATTTTATACATCGACCGCACTGACGGGCTTGTCCTTCGCCAACAACCTGATTTACATGTTCGCGTCCCACTGGCTGGTCAGAGGATCAGGAACTACTCTGGAAGCATCCGAGCTTCGAAATGAAGCCCGACGACGCGCCGTGTACAGTATCTCGGAAGCCTTGGCTCTTCAAAAAGTAGCAAAGAAACGCCATGTAAAATTGAAAGACGTGCCACTGCTCGGTGATGTATTTTGGGCGTGAGTTACTCCGTTACCAATATCAAACCTGTTTTGACCTTGTTGGAAGGTATATCGGCCTGAATGTTCTTTGTGGGATAGTGTGGGCACCCTTCACTCATCTGGCCGCGTATGGAGGCATCTCTACATATGACTTCTACTCACTTCTCTATCCCAGGAGCATCCTGGAGAAACGATATGATTTAAGCGAAGCTACAGCTTCAGCTCAAGCCTCATATCTTCTTGTCGGCAGCATGATTTTGTATCCTGCTGTGAGCTTTCCTCGTGACAGACTTGGAGACGTGATCGAACTTGTTCGACCTAGAGCGGATACCTTGTCGACCACCTGAAACACCCACAGGCTACCATAGGGATGTTTATGCTTTCTTCTCTGCTAACGGTGTTGTGCTATGTCTGGCTGGCGGCGCCACCGCAATGGACACGAAGCCCCTTACCTGGGATCTTCTCTTTTGCCAGTGGTGTAGGATTCTCTCCACGTAAGTTGCCCCCCTGCAAAAGACAACGTCTAACCATCCAGTAGTATTGTTAGTAATCATCGTACCCACTATTGTGCCCCTGAAGTACGTGTCCACGACACTTGGTGTCCACAAAGCTGTAAGTGCTTTCGAGACCATGTTTTATCCCAATTTTGAAATCTGACATCATGCTTTCTAGCTAGAACAAACTGGATCTACCATCTTTCAAACACTCGCCGGGATCTGGCTTGACCATGCGAAACATTATTTAAAATCCCCGGAACGAGAAGATGGCGACGCCATTGGTTATCTTCTTTACGCATTCATGTTCTTCAATGTGTTGCAGCTCATCAGCCTCGCAGGTCTGAGTCACCTCGATAAATGCCGGAGGGGGATAGACCGTCACCCATACTGTCCCGAGGATCTAAATGCCACCTCCCCTGACTCTGCTTCAATCTCCGCTACTCAACAAAATAGTCCACCACAACGCGAGCGGACGCCACTATTAACCCACCCGATAGCCCTTACGTCGGATCAAGACCTCGCGGCTTGGGGTCCTGGACACAATGACAATGTTTGTAGATCCTCTGAGAGACGCAGAGGTTGTGTCTATGCATGCCTTTCAGTCTCATTCATTTGCATTGCCTGGGTTCTGTTCTTGAGTACTGCGTGGCTGCGACTGCGGTCAAAAGAGGAGAGGGGCGCGGAGCCTCGATGATGTGGTATGATATTGTACATGTCATGACGTATTGCAGTTTTCTATTACAGGGTGGAATAATGTATCAACACTTTCAGTGTCGGCTTATGCTCGCGAGCCAGTGACCCTGCTTGTCCCCGACTTCCGTGTAACCAGAAGACGCCGCAGTGGATGCAGCATCTTGGAAGAGATCTGCGGACAACTGGGATAACAGGGGAGGGTCTAACAAATGTGCGGTTGATTTCTGTAATACATGCGCGCCCGCTCTTCCCTTCCCTTTTCTTTGGTCAACACATGTAGTTGGCAAGGTTGCACGCCATCGTTCAACCATCTGTCGAATCTCAATCGGGTCGCGTGGCTTATTATATGGTTCCGGCAACGGATTATCGTTGTCACGAGGAACGCCCCTTTCAGATACGTCCAGTGGAACGAATCCAGCAGCATGCGCGGACGGTGGAACTTCATCGTTCGATTTAGTGTTGCATTTATATGAAGGAAAACCTGGTTTACCATCGCTCTTCCCAGCCCAGCTGGACAAGGACTCTTGTATAGCCTCTGGACTGCAGGTTTCCGATTGTGGGACTTCGAACCGTCCCATCACATAATCAACTGGCTCAGGCAGCTACAGGCGAGAGAAATCCGTAGAGGCATGAGGATACGCTACTTTCGACCGTCAACATGTGCAACTTACACTAGGGGGTGAGTAACCATCATCGACGTCCAGTGCGGAGGCTAGCCAATACAAGATGGCGTGCATAACAGTAGGTTCACGGGCCCGCGCGTCGAACGGTGGGGAAATATATGCCTTCGTCCATCCTGTTCAAACGGCCTTAGCAACAACAGCTGAAAAGGTGAAGTTGGGTAGATCACCATTAGAAAAGACACCAAATGCCCATTGCTGGTAAGAGGTTACAATGAAATAGAAGCACTGTTTGCGGACACATATGTCCCATAGCTGGGAGGCATAAGCTTCGATTTACAGACAATGTTATGAGTTAGGTACCTTGCTCCAAAGGCGCTCTTTCCCGCGCAGGCGCAAATTGCCAGCAGGAAGCTGCAAGAAACGGTTGGTTGGATTTTGGAGTGACGTGGGACACGCTCACGGATTGTAATTCAGTGAATTGCCACATATCCTCATCAGAGAGTACCCAAGGAGGTTGACAGGCAACAAGCACGGAGTTCGAAGCAATTTCGGGGGTGGGGGAATGTACTATGTCGGTGAAATAAAACTCTTTGAAGATGTGATCATCGTAGTGCGGCTGTGTTTCTGAAAAAAAGCCCCAGTCCTTGCTCTGAGGAAATATGATGTGCAATATGCGCTGCACGGTTCTCAGGGGGAAGTGATCAACCCAAGCCCAAAGCCTAGGGTAGATGTTTTGGCTGAGTGAGTGAAACGAGCATAAGAGCTAGAGTCGCAGACGTACCGATTGAACTCCCTAACTGGCGCAGGCAATGTCGAATTGATCTTGAACTTCCGAGCTGATGGGACTGTCAAAATTTCTCCAGTTTGTTCATCCTTATCTCTTAGATAAGAACCAAGGGACGTGTTCGGCACATTTGCTATGATCCCTAGATAAGGGCTCAGGAACTAGGTGCAGAACACACAGGAATAACTTGACTGACAGTTATTGACCGAGCTGTCAAATCCATCACCTAGACATTGCATGCCCGTCAAGTGCCTTTGCCTCTTGAAGCGCGTTGAAAGAGTATTGCGGTGACTCTTGTGCCCAGGTGGGCAGGTAGGAATGTCCCCTCCGTACTTAAGTTCAGGGAGAATTGCATCTTTCATGTATCCGCGCAAGTCGTCGATCCCCCACCACGCCATGGTCGAACTAAGTTGTGAATGGAGGGGCTGAGCTGGGAAAAGGGGAACGTAGTGGAGTAGGTACCAAACGTGTTAAAGCCCACGTAGGCTTCAATTAAATAGCGAAAATCCAAACTGATCATGACAACGAGAAATACAATAGCTGCTTGCCTTTCGATGAGCACTTCATCCACATTTGGGTATCGGCAACCCCCGCTACCCCGGCAATTGCCGTTGGCCTCTAGTCCTCGTCATCTTTAGTATGTGCCCCGCCACCATCGCGTCAAGACCCCTTCAAGAGGTGCGTTACAGTCTCTCTGGTGCCTCTGTGCCACTGAGTGGAATGCTGTGGACCCATGGTTTCTCGCGAGATGTCTCAGGTCTCAGAGAACAGGATGGATTTCATTGCGTTCCCTCAGATGACATCTACAGTCCTGTCCTGACTCTTTTCATTCTCCAGCCTCAAGATGGGCGCATACAAGTATATCAGCGAGTTGTACAAAAAAAAACAATCTGACGTATTACGATTCCTCCTCCGCGTTCGGTGCGTGGATGAGGAAGATATAGATCTCAGTCATGCTAACTATATTCCGCTGTAGATGCTGGGAGTACCGTCAACTGAATGTCATCCACAGGGCATCTCGCCCATCTCGCCCTGACAAGGCTCGTCGCTTGGGTTACAAGGCCAAGCAGGGCTATGCCATCTACCGTGTTCGTGTCAGGCGTGGTAACCGTAAAAAGCCTGTGCCCAAGGGTAAGCTCAGCCAATTCCTGCATGTTTGTGGGCCACTCAGGATGGTTATTAGGTGCTACCTACGGCAAGCCTGTTCGTCAGGGCGTCAACCATCTAAAATTCCAGCGCAGCCTAAGGAGCGTTGCAGAGGAGCGTGTTGGACGCCGCTGTGGCAACCTGCGCGTTCTGAACTCCTACTGGATCAACCAAGATGGTGTTTACAAATACTACGAAGTCATTCTCGTCGATCCTAACCACAAGGCTGTAAGTTCTTGGCATACCTTTCGTGACCATCACACTGAGTCTGAAATAGATTCGCCGGGACCCTCGCATAAACTGGATTGCGAAGCCAGTGCACAAGCGCCGAGAAGCGCGTGGTCTTACCAGCATCGGAAAACAGGTGCGTCATAACCATCGAACATTGAAAATGATCCCTGATACATCTTGGACAGAATCGTGGGCTGGGCAAGGGTCATCGTTACAACCACACTCCCGCTCGCTCGACCTGGAAGAAGCACAATACGCTCAGCCTTCGTCGCTACCGGTGATTGTGTGCACTATTGTATCCTGTTTGTTATATTGCATCCTACAATTCGCTTGTTGGCTATGGTAGTGTGTTCCCTCAAATTTCCAAAGATTTACTTGCACTCTGGACTGGTAACAAGTAAAGAGAGAACCACTAGTAACCTTGGTGCTCCATATGTTGTCTGTTAGGAAATCCATGCAGAGCAAATTTCTTTGCAAGCAACCAAGGCTGTGAAGACGCGGTGTCACCGTGTAGAGGTCGAGTAGCAGTGGATCTCTGTTGCAGAATGTCTAGAGGTGGGCCATAGATATACCTGGGTCCTGCATGCGGGAATCCTCGTGTTCTTGGCGTGTACATGTATTGGTGACCAATTACGACAAGTCAGTGAGAGTTAACTTCAACAACGTTGTGGTTAAACAAGTGTCCCGCCTATCAAATGGGTTACTCCCGCCTGAAGAACGGACCTTCGTTGTGTTGCCTCCTGTACGGTTTCTCGACGGCATCAGCAGCGTTCTCAAAACACAGCAGTCCGCTCTCTTCCCAGTCATTTAAGCACAGACCAGATTCCGCGTCCTCAAAGCGCAGCCCTCAATATACCTCTGCGGAGAACACGACGGTATGGGTGATTCAAGACACCTATGAAGGGCAGAGTTTTTTCGAGTGTGTCATGCCTGTTAAGCTGCCTTCTACACGATGCTGACAGTGATGCGGTTTCAAGCACTTTCGTCTTCTACACCGGTACGGACCCTACGAAGTTCGGAATCATCTTTCTCTAAGCCTATTATCACTAACACGCGCCCTTTTTCAGCGGGATGGTAACGTGAGTCTGTTGTCTTCATCCGTCGATGATCGTGCAACTAGCCCTCCCCTCAGCTTTGTCGATCAACAGACTGCGTTCTCGAGCAGCCTAGCGTATGTAACGTCCGACAACAAAGTCATCATGAAAGGCGACAATACCACCTGGCTCTCAGCGGGAGTCAACCGGAGCAGGTGATTAATTATGAAAGATACGGTTCAACGATGCTCATTTGGTACTGCAGTGTGCGGATATCTAGTCAAGCTACGTACAACACGGGTCTTTTCGTGTTAGACCTCGACATGGCGCCCTGGGGATGTGGTTCGTGTTGTCACCCCTTTCATCTGTGCTCCCACCGATTCCTCTCTAGGTGTATGGCCTGCGTTCTGGTATTCGATGGCTTATTTGGTCTTTCAACTGTTGACATTTACACCCCTTCAGGACCTTGGGAAATGGAACTTGGCCGTGGGTAAGTATAACCGACTTGCTTTGACGTTTGCTGTAATTTCTGCTCAAGAATGGCGAAATAGACATCATCGAGGGCGTGCACGACAATGAACATAATCAAGTCACATGGCATACTGCGCCTGGTATGTCCCAGCCGATATCAATTACAATTACTCGAAGTTAGCTAAGCTGCCTACCTTAGGGTGCAACTTGACGTCTACGACCAACTTTACAGGCACCTTAGTAGTAAGCCATTCCAGCGGACGCTGTTTCAACCAGATCCACTGATATACACACCAGCAAACCAATGGAGTAGACAACTTACAGTGCAACGCATTTATCAATAATAATGCTGGTTGCGGAGTCACAGAGTGGAGCAGGGCATCTTATGGACCATACTTCGATTCCCAAGGAGGTGGCGTGTTCGCAATGAAATGGGATACCAATGGAATTGCAGTTTGTAAGCCTTGGTCGTATGCTTGGACCATCAGGAACTCACTTTGGGCTCAGGGTCATTCTATCGTGCTGCCATTCCCCAAGATATCATTCAAGGTTTGCCGAACCCGTCGAACTGGGGAGAGCCTGTTGCAGAGCTCGCCCCGTCAAGCTGCAATATCACAGAATATTTCGTCGATCATTCCATCGTTTTTGGTTTGTCCCTTCAAGCTGCCTTGTCCCCCATTGCTCACGAAGTTATCATAGACATTACGTTTTGTGGTAGGACTTCTGAGCATTGGAATTTGGGCCCACTTAAGCATGGTTGATCAAGGTGATTGGGCTGGCAATTCTTATGCTACGTCCGGATGCCCCGGAACATGTGCCGATATATTGATGGATCCTTCGAACTTTGTGGTATGTGTTGTACCTTATGTTTGCTTCCGCCATGAACGTCCCTCCGCAGAATGCATCGTGGATAATCAACTCCCTAAAAGTCTACAAATCAGCAACCTTGTTGGGTGGCTCCTCCGATGCCGTGTCCCGACATTCTGTCCATGACCTCAGAATTTTGTGGATTGCAGCGGTGGTGGCTACTTTACAGACCTTGTTATGTTCACTTTAGATGCTGAGCGTCTTCGGAAGATCACGATGATTTGGATATCGATGCCATTTCCTTCAGATTCTTATTTGACGATGATGACATTATGTATAGAATATAATCCATTGATGGGTCCTCGCATTCACATTACTCTAGCTACAACTTCAACAATAGTGGCGCTCCTTGATTCTGGGTGTTTCCGACTTCGCCACTGCCAAGCTCGGCAAAGCAAGCTCTCATGGGCGTAACACTAGCATGACCCATTCCAAATGCCCACCCATCCGTTCCTACGGGTACAGTGGATAAGTCTGGGGTAACAAGGGCTTGAATGTCAGGAGCGAATTTGAATAAGAGGCATCTACTGGCTGCAATGGAGATGCTGCTTGTTGTATTACCCCTGGAGGTAACCTCGCTGATTGAATCAGGTCCTTCAGGTGGGATTTCCCTCGTCGTTTGTGAGACTGTAGTGACGGCTTTGAAGAGCCTGGTGTATGAGTTACGCCACGTGTGCGTCCAGTAAACTTGTAAGCCTTCTGGTTCTGCCAGTTTGTGTATCATGGGAAGGTTCACGTTGTACAGGTCCACTTCGCCATCGCGCATTCCAGCAGGGTCCTTACCCCAGTTGGTCCAAAGGTATTCAATGATACGGGTGGATAGTTTGTGTGCAGGTTCATGTAATTCAACTGGTGTGGGGTGAAGCACATTCCCGTACGAGACTGCGATAGCACGGGTACGAGACAGTGCACCGTCCATCGCTGCGCCAATGGTGCCCGAGGAAAGGGAAAACGCAGCTGTGGGATCCAGCGGTTAGAGCGCCTCTGAGAGAATAGAAACACTTGCACGAACCTGATGTGTTCCTACCAAAGTTCGGACCAGATATCTGAATGAGGTTGTCAGTGAAACATGAGGGGCGTGTGGGCAGCATTATAGTAATGCAACATACGACGAGATCGATTTCCCCAGGATACAGATTGTGGAGAGCGACATTTGCACAAGTTGCGGGAGTCTGAGATAATGATGGCCGACATCAGTTTTCCTGATGGGTGAATGTCGGCGGGTGATCGCACACCGTCCAGCAGAATCCATTCTGCAATCTCGTCTTCTTTTAACTCTCTAGGAGTATCTGACGTTTCGCCCTGCACACCATCTACGAAGCGGTGAGCAGCCAAGTTAGTTGACTAGTACGATTGATCCCTTTACCTGGCCTTCTAGGATAGAAGTATTTGCCTCGTGTAATCTCGGTTATATGGTATGCTTTCCCTGATCAGAGTTGATATGACAATGACGGAGCATGAGCGAAGGTCTCATACTGACCGATCCATGACTTTTGAGAGCTTGGCACAACAACCTTCACATCCCAATCTACATATGTTCGAGTCAAGTGGAGAAAAGTGGAATGACTAGTAATCCTGGCGACAAACTGTACGACACTTACTGAGATCGACTGTGAGATGGCGATACAGACCAAGGATATACGGCGACTCTGCACCTGGTGGACCGTCGTCGTTCTAGACAGGTTGGTTAAGGGGTATTACAAGACATGCGATGGAAGTGCCGCAAAGATGATACTGACGACGAGTAAGACAGTGACTCTGGGCTTCTTGGGCAGCGACATGGTATCCGTTTGAGAGTCGGGAGGTGGAGATCAGCTTGTTATTAGTATGTAATGATAAGTAACAAGTATATATAGCGACCAGGCGTCTACAGTACTGTGATGTTCCCATAAGCACTTTAACAGGTAGTCAACTGGAACTTGAAGCTTGAAGGTCGGTACTGGTACTTCTGAGTTGTGCATGAGCTGAGCGCTCAGCGATAAATAATTACTCTCTTCCAAACGACCATCTCCCATCGTATCGTCCCAAGGCTGCTGGTCCCCTGCAGCTGTTATTCATGACCGCCATTTATCTGTTCATATAATCTACAAACCCACGACGACGACGAATCCGCGATGTCACCCGCCAGCTCGTCCCACTCTTTACCTGCCATTCCGACCCTCCCCCCGATACAGATGCCTGGCGAAAACGATGAATCACCTTTCTCTCTACTCACTCACTCACTCAATTCCATGGGCTCCCAGCAAGCTTCATCGTCTTTTATTCTACATGATCCCACGTCCTCTGCCGCCTCTTCGCCAATCGCAACTCGCAGTTCCCCATTCGCCACCGACAATTCGTCTACGTCCTCATCCGACTATCCCCCGCACAAGAGTCTCCGCAAGTCCATATCCGTCGATTCCTTCGCTCACTACGAACAAGATAATTCGTCCAGGGAACCTGGCCCAAGACCTGTCAGAGGAAACACTCACTCTGCAGGCGACTCATCTCGCAGTCGTGGACCGGGGCTGTGCGTCGATTCGCGCCGTCGTGAGCCAGAAACCATCCCGCCATATGCGCGAAGTCGTGGCGCTAGTGTGAGCACCATGAGCGACGGTCACGATTCTCCTGCGGAACGAGGTTTCGAATCCGAGTCCTGGCAGCCGTCAAAAAGGTCAGGCGATAAAAGTAGGAGAGGTTCAGTGAAGGGCAAGGAGCAGGCGCGACCATCTCGCCGTCCCGGTGACCTCAAGCTTCCTTCTCGTAATTTACTGTCTGCTGTGCCAGCCAACAACCTGCCAAATCAGTTTACCCAGCCTCCACTACCACGCGATGACAATCGACGATTGCATTCAACGACATCTCTTCAGTCATTCCCGAGACACTCTTCCCTCACAGACGTAATATCAGGTCGTGTCAGGAGTGGGAGTCTTGGTTTACAGGCGTACGCCGGCACTAGAAATTTGCTTGTCAACACAATTCAATCAATGGTGAGCAGAAGTCATTTTGGCAAGTGCTTCAACATAGCTGAATTATCTCCAGTCTTTCCCAAAAGAGATATCTATCGCTGTGGTAGGCACCCCGGGCTGTGGGAAATCGACATTCGTCTCAGAAGATGCAAGAGCTTATGGGGTAGAAAACTTTACGACGCTCTTTTCAATGTCAGGGAGTTCAATATCTACACCCTTCCGTTGTAAGGCTACAACAAATTCGCTCCTATTTTAAAACCGCATTGATGTATTTCAGATACTCGACGGCTCGACTGGGTGAAGCAACGAGAGCCGCCATGTGTCTCGATTGTCATTCACGAGCTGGATATCATGAGGTTGACTTCTCCACCTCGCGTGGATGGTATCTTTGTATGCTATGACAGCGGGGATGTATCATCATTTGGGCCTGTCCCTAACTTCCTTCGTGCGTTCACCTGTGTGCTTTGTCATCCAACAACTGACCTGTCACTTTGTTAGGGTTGATACGTCCGATGAAGTACTCCACAATCGCAGTCGCATTGAAATCGGATCTGCCCGTGGCCGTGGATCCTCAAAGTTCCTTGAGCCTGTTCCAACAACATGATGTTGGTCTTGTCCAAGTAACTCGCGTTGGAGACAATGCGAAAGTGAGGAAGGCTTTCAAATTTCTGTTGATGTCCATACTCAGAGTGCCAAGTGAGCGCCCGGTTCCTACCGAACATCTCCCTTGCCTAACCACTTCATGTACACAGACTCAGAACTTCGGAATCCTGCATCTCCGGAGGCATTGGTCTCTCCTGTGTTTTGGGAGGGCCGGGGGTCAACCTCAGCAACTCCCACAGTACCGTCCTCAGAAACTTCTGTTCGCACCATGTCGCAAGGTCAGATGAGCTCTTTTCGACTTTCGCCAACGTCCACCCTGCCTTCGTCTCCCCCTCCAACGGCAACGTCGCCAACACGCGCTCGCTCCACGTCAGATCTATTTTCAGAGCACGAGAAAGCGAGGTCACGAGGTTCCGACGAACATAAACTATCGAACGCACGGAGCGTTAGCAGCCTTGCGGCTACTAATAGTTTGCAGACATCCTCTGCATCATCGTCACGCCCTGTGAGGGGTGACTCATTCAATGGTTCTGAGGATGATGATCGTCAGGTCGTTAAAGAGAAGGAAATGTAAGTAAATGTCATCTTTTAATTTCTGTCATACTGAATCCGTTTTGCCAAAGTCGATCAGTCCAGTATGCCACTTTAGACGAGCTTCTGGACAAGCTGCTCTTTCTTGCAGTCAGCGGGGATGGTCAGTTTGACTATGACCAGTCTTAGATTTCATCCTGACCCATGTCTCAGATCCAACTTTCATTTCACATTTCTTGCTCACTTACCGGAGGTTTGCCAGACCCCGAAGTATTTTGTTAGCTATGCAGAAGCGCATGCGGCAACTAGACAACTCACCGGGCGACCCCATGTTTGCTAGCTATGCTCAGATGAGGTGAGGGTGTGGGAAACTGGATTTGCGGGTTGCTGAATGTATTTTGTAGAATCTGTCATTTGCTCGAGACTTGGATGCATACCTATCCACAGGACTTTGCTGTCCCGGGCTCAGCAGGCGCCTTGAATGCTTTGGTGAAGTCCATTCTAAGGAAGACGTATCTGTTGCACTATGGCTCCGATTTCCTCCCCTTCCTTGAACACCTCCCCAGCATTGTTGATTGCGACGCAGCTTGGGCACAGAAAACGGAACCTTTGCTCGACGATATTGATGATCCCTACAGTATATCGGATGGTGAAGACGAATCACTTGTAGTACATACGGATTCGGCTTCGGCGAGCCGATCTTCCATGGCGCCCTCTCATGAGAACTCAATTGGCTCAAGCTATAGAGAGCGTAAACAAAGCTTGCCTTTCAGTGCAAAAGCACTCATCATGCCGGTTCCTTCGCCACACGGAGCTGATGTTCCCGAGATAACACAAAAACAACTTCTCAAGGAACTCTATCGACACTCTTTAGAACTACAGAGCTACGATTGCTCTGAGATTGCTGAAGAAATAACTCGTGTTGAAGCCAAGCTATTTATGGAGATAGAGGTGAGCTGCGTCACGAGCTTCCGCAACGTCTCTTATGTATGACCCACACAGCCAAGACACTGGCTACAATATACGCTCATCCCTGGTCGCAAAGATCCAGACTCAGATTCCATCTCACGGTTTAACGCCATTTCAAATCATCTTGGGGACTGGCAGGTGTCTAACACCCGTATTCCCGATGAAGCTAACCTCTTCTTAGGGTTGCATCTCTCATACTGTGCCACGATAAACCGAGAAATCGCGCAAAACAAATTGAGAAATTCGTCGATATCGCTCACAAGCTTCGCGCGCTCAATAACTACTCTGCCCTGCGTGCCTTCGTCGCCGGCATCAATAATTCGACGTTCCAAGGCGATGACACGATGGAGATATTCAAAACAAAAACCCCAGATCACTACAAGAACCTTTTGTCCTGGGATGTCCTGTTGCAACACAGAGGGGCTCACCAAGCTTATCGAATGGCGCTGAAAAACACTAAAGGGGCGTGCATTCCTGCCTTGTCCGTGACTATACCAGTTGCTTCTAGTCTGAGAATCTGATGTATATTTTTGACAGGGAAGTGCATATGTCGGATCTCATCCGTGCTCATGAAGGAAATCCGGACGTCAAGGCCCCTGAGCCTCACAAAGTCCACTGGGGAAAGTTCAACATGTTCGGACGGTTCATCCAGAGCACCACGCATTGTCAAATTCTGTGCCAAACAACATCCGACTACAACTTCACAGAGCGGCCAAAAATCCGGGATTTGGTGTTCAGCGAGTATGTGATGTCGGAAGAGGTTAGTGCTTCCTTGGCTCAGCATCCCCGAATTGAATTGAATATATCCTTGTTGTAGATGCAGGTTTCCAGAGTGGCGCCCGTGCCGGATTTGGACCCTGTCGATGAACCATTCAGGCCAGCCTTGCCTCGGTCGATGCCACGCGATGATGGTCACCTCTCGCAAGGCAGAGACTCCGCTCTCCTCCGCAGGATATTTCAGCGGTGACGAACCCTCCTGCTTGTACCCGGGATTTTACCATTGTATTGCCACTTCGTTCCTGTATATTCTCCTCCGCCATCTATTGTTGGATACCCTGTTCCATACGTATTACCACCACTGACTGACTGGTTTGGTCTACCTGACGTACTATATGATATTGTGCAGCCACGTGACGACTGTTTTGCTATTTGATGCAGAGCAGATGACCTTAGTACAAGCCAGTAACTTCATCAACAATGACATTGCAAAACTCTGATGCCTTGCAAGACATCCTCATCACAAGTCTCTGTGAACCACAGAGCATGACAGCCTGCTGCGCATTGATTCGCCCAACTGTGTCTACGAGGTTACATTATGTCACTGGATTAGCTGGTTCTCGTTCCCCAGACGCTTGGGGGAAAGTGGATGCCAGCCATCAGTGGGCAGGACTTTGATCATTCCAATGTCTAAGAAGAACAAGCCTAGATGCACCCATGTAAAGCTTGGGGAGGCACTATGACAACTAGCTTGCCAGCAGTCTTCAACTTCAGCTTCAGGGTCATGTGAGTGTTGCAGTGAACGTCTGATGCTATGCTGGTGTAAGCTACAATCTACTACAGAACAATGCCACCTATGTACCACCACAATGTCCTTCTCATCAGACAGTTCTACACATGGGATCATCAACCCCACTGTCTTTGAAGTGGCCAAGTCCTCAAAGGTGACAAAATGCAAAAAGGCAGCAATCTGGACCTCAGATGAAGAATCAGCCTTGCTCAATTTTCTTTTCAGTGAATTGCCAAAAATTTAGCAAGGGCAACTTCAAAAAAGCAACATGGAATGCTGCTTCATCTCATTTGATGACTAAGTTCCCCCCTCACACAAGAAACATGAGCAAATGCAGGCTCCAGCTTGAACACACTGTCACTGTTCATGTGAGGGGCAACCTGTGGGGGAGTGTGCACTTAGAGAAATCTGAGTGGTAGTGTTAATTTTAGAATACACATGATCTCCTTCCTAGTTAAACAGAACTTCAAACCCAGCACAACCTTATTCCCCCTCACATTCACATGATGGCTGCAAGAAAATAATGTCAGCCACAGTGGCTGAAGCAGCAGACTGCCAAGAAACTGCATGTAGACCAAAATTAGGGTTATATTTTCAATAGGTATTAAGTAGTAATATCCCAGAGTAGTGTAGCAGTAGTGTTGGTAGCCACTGCACATCCTTGTGTCAAAGAGCACCACAGTTCCTCTGAGCACTTCAAGTCATCTATTGATATGTTGAAAAGATACTAAGTCCTTCCCTGGTGTTAAGAGGTCAGAACCAAGGGAAAGGTAAATGGAAGGGGTGCAATATAATCAACCTGAGAGGAATTCTGTGTGGAAGGAACTCTAGAAGGGAGAGTCCATTGGCCTCTAGAGGAAATGGATGTGGTTATAGTGTGTTTTCCATGGATTTTGTGAGGTAGATGGATGGATAAAGCATCACAATGTGAATGTAAAGTGTTGGGGTGCATAGAAGAGTCTACAGAGTGTTGTTTTCATCTGGGCATTAAGTGCATTTGACCTCAAGTCTGTGGTGACAAAAGATAATATTCCAGAGACTAAGTACAGACTTTATAGCATGGGAATGCCCATGACAGTGTCAGACCAAGACCAAGCCAAGACATAAGGAATAAGCAGACAGAGTGGATGGAAAATGCAGAGAGCAGACCACAGACTATCTCTGATGAAATGAGTACAAATGAGGGAAAAATAAGACCTTAACCAAGACTTACCAGCAAGTTATGATGGACAGGAATGGATCTGGGTGGACATGGACACAGGGATCTGTAAGGAATAACAGGTTTCTGTGGTGCACAGAGCATAGGTGTTTCATGGATATGGATGGATACTGCAGGAATGGGACAGAGATGAGGTGGAAGGTGGACAGAATAGGTGGTGGTGTTTGGACAATCTGGTAGGGTGAAGGAGATGACAAAGTATAGTGAACTTTGGAATTTTGGAAACCCAGAGATTGTAACTCTACTCGGAGTTGTCCAGAACTTGCACAGACTGTTGTCCTACTCTATTATCCTTTCCTTATCATTACTCTCGAGCATCCAGGGGCATTCCATCATTATCCTACATCACTTAACTCCTTCTCCTTCCTGATCCGGATCCTGATCCTGATCCTGATCCCCTGTTATCCTTAGCAAGCACTTCTACACCCACTCTGCTACATGTATATATACTTACTTCTTACTTCAGATTGCTCAGTCATTCTTTGCCCTCCTTAGGCAGCAGCTGAGTCTGGGCAATCACTGCCCTCTTATAGTTTTTGTCAGGTTATGAGCCCTGGTAACACATACTAGTGGAAAGAAAACCTCTCCAGAATAACTCAACTCTTGCACAATCCCTCAACATACATCCAGACAAACTCTGGATCCTCAGGACTTCTTGACAAAATACAGTGAACTCTGGAACCGGAACACTGACTCCACATACCTGGAATGTCAGAGTTCATACCTCCACTCTGCCGCCAGGCAGAACCCACTTGGAATTCATGCAGAACCCATGTGGACTTTTATTGCACATCATCATCCTTTTCTTGTCATCACTCCAGAGCCTCCAGGGACACTCCATCACTTCCTTACATTGCTTCATCTCATTTCCTCCTTGTTCCTGTTCCTATTCCCCTGATTCTCATTAGTGAGTGCTTCTCTGCCCAGTCTGCTACATACATATACTTAGTTTTCACTTCAGATTCCTCAGTTGTTCTTTGCCCCTCTTTGGCAGCAGCTGAGGTGAGTTTACTTTATACCTATTTATTACTCCTAGCTAATCCCTAGTAGTTTGGGCAATCACTGCCCTCTTATAGTTTTTGTCACTTCTTCTACCATGTCATCCAATGTAGCCTCTGCTGACACTCCCACATGTCCAACTCTGATTGGACCCTCAAACTTCCAGATATGGAAGCTCCAGATTATGGCAAAACTTCGGAGGGAGAAAGTCCTAGGCATGGCCTTGGGAACTGACATCTGTCCAATCATTCCTGTCACATCCCTCAGTATCCTAGGTACCACTACCACTGTGCCTGTTCCTGGTCTCCCAACAGTTTCCCCTACTTTATCCAGAACTCTGACAATCTCCAGCACAGCCATGTTGGAAGAAATCCTGAAATGGGTGGAGTGGAACAAGAGAGCACATGGAATCATTCAGGACAGCATCAGCAATGCCCTTTTACTCAAGACAGAAATGCACACCACTGCCTGGGACATCTTCAATGCACTCCTATCCATCCACCAAGCTTCCAACCTCACCTCCACTTTCTACATATTACAACAACTGTTCAACTCTGCATGGTCCAGAGGTTTTGCCATCTCTGGGCACATCACATTGCTCCAGACTTTGGAAGCCTGCCTTGGCAGAATGAAGTTTGTGGTCGACAGCAGACTCCTGGCCTTTGTCCTAAACTCCCTTCTGAAAACTCCAGAATGGAACATATTCACCTCCTCTGTCATCACAGCACTGTTGAAGACAGCAAACTCACTTTCAATGCTGTGCAAACCCAAATCACCTTGGAGAAGGCATGCCCCAACCATTCCAGATCCTTGGACTCCACCACAAAGGTCTCCAACAAGTCCTCCACCTGTCTGCCCAACTCCACCACCTGGTGCAAGCACCACCAACAGTCCAGACACAACTCTGATGACTGTTATGCTTACCAGCATTGGACAAAGGAGTTGAGAAAGGGAGGAGGAGGAAAAAGATGGGAGAAAAAGAAGGAGAAAGCCAATGCAATGGAGGACACTCCAGAGGTTCCCCCTAAAACTCCAGAGATTGCAAACATAGTTACTGAAGGTGTACCCAAGTCTTTAATGGCATGTGTTCTTGCCTACTTGTCATCCAAACCCAAGGCCAGTGGGAGAGATGCCATCATCATTGACTCCAAAGCTACTTCCCACATGGTTCATGGTTCTGGACTTACTCCCAACTCATTCCCCCTTGTCCTGTTACTTTTGGAGACAACTCCACCACCTCCACCATTGGAATCAGTACAGTCACATTCTTTTCCACCATCTCTGGAAAGAAGGATGAAATTGTCCTGACCAATGTCCTGCTCATTGTGGAGTTCTGGATTTCCCTCATCTCTGTAAACTGCCTCTCAACCACAGGACTCTCAACTATTCTCCCAGCCAATTCCAGTACATGCTACATCCAAAAGGGAAGAACTCTGGTTCTCACTGGAATTCATTGACAGGGGTTGTATATGCAAATGTCATTCTGGAATTCCCAAAGGGAGTGGCACATGCTGCAGTGGGCATAAATCTTCTCCACCAATGCATGGGACACATCTCTGTAGCATGGATTGAACACACAGTCAAGTGGGGACAAGTCTGGGGGATCAATGTCCTGACTGGAACTCCATCCTTCTGTGAGGCCTGCATCCTTGGAAAGATGAAGAAGCTCCCAATCAAACTCCTAGAGGGACCTTGCACAACACAAGCACTCAAAATAGTCCACATAGATGTCAGAGGTCCAACAACTTCTCAATCTTGGGAAGGGTACAAGTACTGGATCATCATCATAGACAACTTTTGCCACTTCCCTTGGATATACTTCATGAAACAAAAGAAGGAAGCACTCCAGATCTACAATTGCTGGAAAGTCAATGTCCAAATGCTTTTCTGCATGGATGTTGGAGGAGGAGAATACATATGTAAATGAGGCCTTCTGAGACAACTCCAAAAGGATGGAACTCTGCATGAGACCTCCACTCCCTACACTCTGGAGAAAAATGGGTTGGCAGAGCAGATGAACCAGATGCTATACCTCCTTGCAAATACCATGCTGGAGGAGTCCTGACTCCCAAAGTCCTTTTGGGCAGATGCCATGGCCATGGCTGCTTATATCACTGCATGAAGTCTGACATCTGTGCTCCATGAAGAAAGCCCCTATCAAACACTATTCCACCAACACATTGATCCCACCATTTTCTGCCCCTTTGGCTGCCCTGCCTATGTAGGAACAACATGGAGGAAAATTCACTCCCATGGATGGAAATGCATCATGATTGGTTACACCTATGGGCAACAAGCCTACAAACTCCTGGATGTTGAATGTCAGACAATCATCTCCAGCTGGCACATCACCTTTGATAAGACTGGAACCATCTCTGCGTGTGGCCTTGCCCTGTGGAATGTCCCCACTGTTGAGGGACAGTGGGAGGGACTACTCCCAAGGCGATGTGAGGCAGAGCATGAGGGCCTGGAAGAGGAGAACCCAGAGTTCAGAACTCCAGACCTGCACAGAACAGTGGGAGCCAACAATGCACCTCCAGATATCCTGGAGGCACAATGACCGCTGAGTCCTACCATCAATGACCTCACACACCACTTCAAGAAAATCCATGTGAATCCACCTCCTGCTCCTGCTCCTGTTCACCCCCAACCTCCATCTCCAGCCCAGATTATAGCCAGAGTTCAGAGAAGCAATTGGCAATGCCAACAAGCTGACTGGAATCAGGACTACAAACAGACTGTGGATGAGGATGCCACACAAAAGGCTCAACACTGTGGTGGACAATGACTGGAGCCTGCTGCAGAAGCTCTGGAACTCCTAGGGGCCTTTACAGCATCTGTGGAATCCCTTCAGGACTTCATCTTTGCAGGTGCAGCCAACTCTGAGTCCAATCTGTCCCTTTTGGGGACAATCTGGGAAGCCTATGTGGGGCCTGACATAAAATGCTGGAAGCCCCAGTGGAGGAAGAACTCCTAAACCTCAACTGCAATCAAGTGTATGAGACCATCCCCATTCCAGAAGGTGTTACTCCTATAACCTCCAAGCCCATCTTCTACATCAAGCACAACCATACCAGAAATGTCAAGTGCTACCAAGTCTGCATTGTTGCACAGGGGTTCACTAAGAAGGAAGAAATTGACTACCAGGAAGTATTTGCTCCTGTGGCAAACCCTGATTCCATCCAGACCCTTGTTTCGCTCACCACAAAACATGATCTAGAGCTTGACAAAATGGATGCCTCCACCACTTACCTGAATGGAGAATTAGAAGAGGACCTCTACCTACTTTCTCTGGATGGAATCCCTATCCAACCCAGGTATTGCTGGAAACTCTGGTGCTCCCTCTATGGACTTGGAAAAAAAACCCTAGACAAGAAGCTCAGAGAACTCAGATTTACTCACCTTGATGCAGAGACATCCCTCTATGTCTTCAGGAAGGATGGGCAAGTTTGTTTCCTGGTTGTTTATGTGGATGACATACTCCTAGCAGCTCCCTCCAGACAGTTCATGAACTCCATCAAAGCCAAACTCTCAGTGGCCTTCAAAATGCATGACCTCAGAGAAGCCAAATACACCCTTGGGATTGAAATAAATCAGGACCAGAAACTCAGGACCATCTCCTTATCACAGCACCAATATTCCTGGACCATCCTAGATTGCATCAGAATGACCACATGCAAACCCATCTGGACTTTGATGGCACACAACTCCCAGCTCTGCCATGGACCCAGAAAATTATCAAATCCTCCTGGAGATGGTCATTGAGGGCTGGAAAGTCTCCTATCTCACAGTCATTGGCTCCTTGATGTATCTCATGCTTGGAACACGTCTGGACATTGCATACACAGTTGGAACCATCAGCTGGTTCAATGCCACATCAAAGCAAATGCACTGGGAGGCAGCAAAATACACATTCCAATGTGCTAGTGAATCAATCCATTAATTGATTATGTATGTAACAGTGAGGTGCTCTCATGATTGACCATCCAGGGAAACTTATGAGGTGTATGTTGCCTGAAAATTTGACTATTACAGTGCATAACTATTTCCACTGTAGACCATTATTCATACACCATCATGCTAGCATTACACTGTATGTACCAGTGGTAGTGTTGCTGCAGCTTCAAGCTGCCATTTTTTATCACATCCATTTCGCCACAGATCTTTATGCATGCAGGGAAGGAAATGCAATTTCTAGTCACACCTACTAGCTAAAGAAAGAATTACATGGATTGGACTGGCCAATGTTGAGTTATGTCACTTAAGCTATTTGTCAGCTCCAATGAAACCAATTCTGACCAATGCTGATTTTGGACTTATTTCTCATTGATTGTTGAA
>KN825224.1:0-25719 GCA_000827395.1 Paxillus rubicundulus Ve08.2h10 | reverse complement strand
CTTGCATCTTGTCCACTAGATCAACCATTCTTCCGAGCTCCTCTAAGTCGAAGGGAGCGAGAGATGTATCCGATGTTATCGCCTCTGCACTTTCAATGAGTGGGAGCAATTACCGTATGAAAGATGTTACATACCTGCGTTCGCGTGGACGAGAGTCCCTTTGAGCGATTTGAGGTCGTCCAAGGAGATCGGACGACCATGAGGAAACATTCATTTCACAGTGCGTCCTGGAACCCAATGTCACCCATGCCTGCCTGGAGTGAGAGTATATCAGATCGACATAATCCCTTGCAAATGTGCCGCTCACCATCGATACAAGCCCAGACGCACCAGTACTGTGTTTCAAGACGGTACTCTGCTTGGTATCAGGAACATGCACACGGAGCAGAAAGCCAAGGAACGCACTGATGTGTGACTTGTTCCTCACACCTTTGATGTGTCCGAGCAGTTTCTTGTACTCGAACTCGTGAAGCCAGAATAATATACGGTGCCGGCGATCGACGAAATAGTAGAAGGCAGCACGCTCTTTCTCCTTGGTGGCTCCAAGCTCGATAACAAGCTCGGTATCTTCAGACAGTTGTATGCCATCAGTTCTGGCCCTGTCGAACAAGTTTCTCGCTGAGCTTTCTACAGCTTTCCGTGTTTTATCAGTCGACATGTCGGCGTCAGTAAACACCCTCTTCTTAAGAGATCAGCAACGCCCGTTGCATGAATTTCAACCTCACATGTTCACGGTGGTAGTAGTATGATGCGCCTTCCGCTTGAACTAGACGCGTCCATCCTGGTGGGCAGAACCTGAGAGTAGGATTTAAATAACATTTATTACCTTTTTCAGGGGAAACAGGCTAACTCAGCGTAGTCTCTCTCTCCTGGCGTAACTGCACCATCATATTGCATCCTCCAGTCACTATATGTCCAGTGATCAGGAGAAAACGGGGTACTCTTATGAAGTACTTCTCACGCTTGCCCTTTCCTTGAATACCTTCGCTCCATCATCATATCTGCGGTAGTTGGTTTAAGGACTCTTGCACGACCGCCTTGGCGAGTACTAGCATGCCCAGGCACCGGGAAAACGACCGATGCAGGGGAAAGTGGACGAGAGGGAGAGGTGTTTGGGGGCTGAACGGACGTTTGAATATGCACGACTGGTTGTTTTGGTCCATGAACGCCAACTGGGTCTTGCGTTGCGCTGCTGGAGAGGCCGAGAGTGTTGGAGGTGGCGCAGTGTGTGGCGTTGCGATGTGGGACTGGGGTTGAGAAAACAATGTCCGCTGGTGACCCAGGCGTCGGTGCTGTGGCTTGAATTTGCCCAGGTGATGGGACCGCTGGCGGTGTAGTCTCCTCATTCTGCGATCTTGCTTGACAATGCCGCATTCGAGGCCCAACGAGGCGAAGACAGAAATTTAGTGTACGTCGAAATGAGGCATATGACCGCAAGAATACTACACCGAGCGTGCGGCTCAGCCAACGGAGGAGCCTGATGATGAGCGGGAAGGAGAGTGTCATAGTGCAGTGTGTTCACTGGTGAGCGGAGGTGGCAAGTTGTTTAACATCAATGGGCTCGTGTTCGGCCATAACTTGAATGCACGCAGGACGCCGCGTGACGATGGAGGCACCTATGCTGGTACAGCACAACCCGGGAGCTGACGTTCACGAAGTCGAACAAGTACCACCTCGCAGCGATGAATGTATTCCATCACGGCTTGTTGTTCGAGTTGGTCTCTTTTACATGAATACCATCATGGCATGATCATGCAGATTGCAGCGTGGCACACTCCTGCTCAGGTGTGCAAACTCTTGGATAGCTCGTTCAACGTGTCCCTGTTCCTAATTATGCCAGTACTGGTGTTCGAGGCGATGTCATGCAAATAATCGCCTTGAACGGGGATTCACTGGAAAGCTCGAAGACAACGGTCAATCACACGTAGGTCGTTAGTTGCCGATGTTCAACTAGCTCATGCCGCGCCCAGTCCACGCGATGATCCTCGCCATCCACGGTCATAGAGCCGAAGATCAGGCAATTGGCCTCGGTCGGGAGATGTTAGGCAGGATGGTCAAGTGGGTGAGGACCAGCCATGTTTGTTAACTTTCTCGTGTGGCTCACAGCTAAGGGTAAGGGTGCTTCGCGTCCACCTCAGAACAACGTCGCCGCTGGACCTGTTCATGCCACGTCTTAAACAAAACTGACCCTTGGCCGTCGCCAGGAGACTTCGCCACGCTCTCTGGGAAGTCGATGACAACGATGAGAATACAACCCGCGAGTCTACGGCCACCCCGCGGGTGATCTAAACTTCGTCCATTCCAGCTGTGCATAATCTGATATGACTGCGTTCTGTAAGCCCTAGCCCTTGCATCAAGATGGAAGCACAGGATGGCACAGACTCACACGAGACGTAGTGTTCGGGACAATAAATAGCCCAAACAACGTCCGTAGGCCCATGCAAATCCCGCTTTAGGGCGACGGTGTTAAGATGACATGTGCAACCCATGGCGTTCTTCCATATCTGATATCACTGTGTGGCCGAGGATCTTATGGGGGGGAGCCGCCAATCTGACGACCACTTCCTGTGTAGGTGCGAACAATAATATCTCAGGCGTCATGATCTTGTTAACGTTTGTACTGTTCTCTTCGGGTGTCCTTTCCGGCCGTTTGTGGGACACGAAACATCTTCGACCAGAGGCTCGTTCTTCGGGCTTCCATGACGGAACGACGGGGAATGGTAATCCCCTTGTTCGCCGCTCCAACGGGATGGCGTCTGTCTCAGATTCGGACCAAACAGTCGGGACTCATCACATCCTGCTGCGGCATCCCTGAACAATCAATATTCGATGATCAAAGTTCCGAACAAAAATAGCGCGGGGAACGAGCATCTGAGAAACCGCCACAATGGAAGTAGCACTAGCACTAGTATAACTGGGGTTTTGGGGACGCCATATGTTCACGTCAAGGGACGTCGACAGAGCTTTCAGGGCGTCGAGTGAGTCTGACCATGTTTGATATTTGACCGCAGTCTTCGTGGAAACGAGCGATCTGACAAGCAGACTGACGAGCGACGAAGAGGACAGTCCTCGGACACGACGAAGTGATTACTTGAGAGAAATGACAAATCATTAAATACCTCCGTTCCGTTTATCCGGTCGAGAGAATTGACGTCAAACTAGGTTGATCAAGATGGATGTCATCATTTCCATGCGCCAATCTCCGGCTTCTACTCCCAACTCTGAACTTGCTTCCTCTCGGGGGCTGAAGCGATTAGAAAATAGTACCGACTGTCATATGTTACACTGCTACTAGGACTTGAAACTGCTAGCACTACATAGCCGATGCGGCACGCGTTGATCGATGGCTTGTCAGGGCTGTCAGGGCTGTCAAGCGTGCCAGACAATGTCACATGTTGGCTGGAAGAAACCTTGTCTTAGCACCAAGACAGTTCGATGCGTATGTCGCGGGTTGGGCTGCCATTTACATATGACGTGGCTCCCACGCACACACAGGGGTTGTAGGACAGCTTCAACCCCCGTCGACAAGTATATGACCAGTATATGAGTGTGGTGGTGTGGGTACACTGGTTTTCAGGGGCGATCGATGCCTGCTATCAAGGTCAGAGGGAAGCAGTCGTAAAAGCCGTTAAACCAGCAAGTGCCAGCAAGCAGGTCGACAGTGGCGCACAGCTGCAGAGCGTGGCCTTGACGCTTGACAGTTCGATGTGGGGGACTCACTTGCTCTTTAGAGACCTTGCTGGGAAATTATTTTGTACATGGTGGGCGTATACGTTACCAGCGGTTAGCTACCAGTTCGAAGCACTTTGTGCGGGGAGATTCTAGGCGAAGGTGATAACGCGACGAATCATGTCCGGTCGTGCGCGTGAAGAAAATGGGGAGATCAGTTAATGTTCTTTTTCGTGTGGCATACGATGACTGTAGCGCTACAAGAGGTTACGCAACGCAGATTTTCGAATTAACTTGTGCCTCACTATGGGGACGTACTGCGACCCATAACATACCGTGATGGTACTCATAGGTACTGCATCCGCTATATTCGGGGGACTGCATGGAAGCAGCATGCACTCCAGCCAATCCACGTCCTTATAGCAGGCGGCGAGGCTCTTCGGTGGCCCCTGCCGCTATAATTCGGCCCCTCGTTCATTATCGAACGTTGGTTCAAAGGGGCCCCACTGTGACCGTCCACTGGTGCTAGAAGCGGAGAAAACACATGGTCCTGTTAGTGATATCTAGGGCACCGCTAGGGCTTCCCTGGACGAGCACAGCTACAGTATTAGGTTACAGTGAACCAAAAATTTCTGTAGACAGGCCAGCAAAGGTGAGAGAATCCGTGTGGTTTCGCTTATCAGATTAAAATGGGGAAAAAATCCACGTCACTATATATCGACCAAGTACTATCGTGATATCATGGTCGGTGTGCAGGTGTGGGAGTGGGCGAAGGGTCAGCGGCAGTACGCGCAACCCAGCATTCTGGCGACAATGCCATGTCACGATTTACACCACAACAAGTACTGCGACACTGAGGGACGAGAAACGAAGTTCTGGGAGATGCTGTACGCACGAGGTTCAGCTGCATCGAAACCCATGATCAAGGCGTTGCGTAATGCATTAATGGCCGGTCCTTACGTAGTTCGAAATCGTTTTCCTTGAGATGAATAGTTGCCAGTGGCGTTGCTGGCAACGAAACAATGTCCAAGGTCTCGGTCAGGCATCGTATCGTATACCATTGAATTTGCGCCGCTAGCCAGATCTAGGTGAAACTATTCTCATAATCGCGGAACGCCTCAAGTTCCGGAGGTTATGGTTGACGTTGCGCGTGAAGGGCACCTCGATTGGCGCCTGTCACGGTAGTAGCTATCAGATAAACATGTGCGTCCTTGGCAGAAAAAAAGATGTCGTTTTAGGGGTGTACAGCCTGAGTTATCAAGTGAGCGGGGGAGAATTCACAATAAGGCCACCCTAGGCCGTCGCAATTCTCACATATCCACTTCGGCGTAGCTGCGGCCCACTTGCAATTAAAGGTTAGGCAAATGACCGAGCCAGGAACGAGGACGAAATGCTGTCTGCCCGGATGAAAATGAGATGAACACAGGGCGCACCTCGGCCTCGAAGTCACACTCACTGGTACACTCAAGTATGGTGGCCAGACACCCTGCCCGAGGTGCTGCACCTTGACAAGTTATAGCCCAGTACTATGGACGTAATGAAGAACTGGCAGCGAATCACAAGAGAACCTTTAGACCGAAACAAAGACAGCACGAACTCAACATCCCATCATATGCTTTTGGGCTAAAGCGGTCAACTATCCAAAGTTTATCTGATTAGAATGGTTAGACAACTACTTGGCCTAAGCTAACGCATCCAATCTGTACAAGTTGTCAAGGTTTTCGTTCCCATGCTGTCTGTCACTGATCAGTGGATGAAGAAGAACACACGTAAGGTGCTATGACGAGCAACGTCGACTCGGTCGGAACTCAGTAGAAACAAAGCGAGTATGCACCAAGAACTTGAAGCGGCAGTGGGTGCACCATAAGTCAACCAGGCAACTGGAAAAATTATCGCTGAACCGCACGAAAGGGGTTGGTACCAGAAGTGCGGCGATGAGGTCATGAACCTTACCGCCAACGTGTGAGAATGCAGACCCGTCACGAGGAAATTGGAGTTAGCTTACGCGTGGACCGTTTCTGATCTCCTTTGTGTTACTAGTATCACACGGTCATCGATGGGTAGAAAGAAACGAGTAATGGACTCACTGGTAGACTGGTGGCGTTTGACCGATGATTAGTCGATCCTGTGTTGGCACCTGAATAGGGGAGATGTTACGCGTGGACCGTTTCTGATCTCCTTTGTGTTACTAGTATCACATGGTCATCGATGGGTAGAAAGAAACAGGTAATGGAGCTCACTGGTAAACTTGTGGCGTTTGACCTATGATTGATCGATCCTGTGTTGGCACCTGAATAGGGGAGATGCTCGCCATCTGACCATGTCATTCCTGTCCCCACACAGCTCGCTTAGGCAGCTTGAAACACAGAGTGTGAGAAGGCTGGAACTGCTTGAAGCTTGGTCGGAGAAATTAGGAGGTCATTTCGGCAAGGCAATTGTCGAGGAACTCTGCAGTGGAAAAAAAGTCCAAGCTCATTAGGCTGAGAACCGCTTAACAAGATGGTCACAGGAACCTACAGCGCGCCACCCCGAGGGTGGCAACTAACACGTATGTAACAACGCCATGGCACTTACGAGTTAGCCATACTTGAGTAGGGAGAGCGACAATGTACCCCATCCGCACTGGAAAATGCAAGGCAAGTGTAAAATGAATGTTGGAAGCCTTTAATAGATATCCACCACTTACCTTAGTTTAAACACGGAGATAACGCTCAGTTGCGTTTATGTCGCGTGTTATTGACACTTGGAGTGTGTGTCTGACTCGTGAATGAGCCTCACCTCGAGGGGATGGAGGCAAACGAGCCTGAAGCTGGGAAGATGTTGTGATTACATAATCGAAAAGTTGGTTGCCTTGCCGCTGTCCACAACGTTGTTCAAGCACTTCTGGCGTTCGCAGACATTCGGTGAACCGACAGACCGATAATGCCTATCAAGCACCTTCAATGTGAGCTAGTACCTGGACTCCTATACCATACCCTTTGGCAGCCGAAAAACTCAACTCACGCTTTTTATTTAGCCTACCTCACCGAGCGGAAGCACCTGCAAACATTTCCTCTGAGCGTTTTAACAGATTCCCGCCTCGGAATCGATGCATCCTATTACTTGCAGCAGCTCACCGATAATCCCCCATCTCGCGAACCCTTACTCGCCGCCACCGGTGGTCTTCACCTGGCGCTAAACCAGCGCATCGAAGCCGATCTTCGTGCCCTTGAAAAACTTCGAATCAAACCTGTCTTTGTCTTTCCTGGATTACTTCCCGCAAAGCGTTGGAAACAGCATCATCATCACATTGAATATAATGAAGCTTGCCGAGACAGAAGAGACGCATGGGCCAAGTATGAGGCTGGCCAGGAGGAAGCTGCTATCAAGCTCTTTGAAGGGCGCAATGGCCTCGTTCAATGGGATCTCTGGCGCATGGTTCTTCGTATCTTCAGACATCGTAATGTCGAGTTCCTTGTTGCACCGTATGTTGCATGGGCTCAGGTGAGTTCCCAAAATTTGTTCCTGACACCCCGAGTTGACGCTATCTGAAGCTCATATACCTCCTCCGACACCCAAAATCGTATATTCACGCCATCTACGGTCCAACGGATACCCTACTTTATCCAGGCGTTGACAAATTGATTACTTCTCTTGACCTCACCTCCAACACGCCATTCTTCACTTGCACCTCCAGGCGTACAATCTTGAATGACCTCGCAGTCAACGAGGATCAATTCCTCGACATAGGCATTTTAGTTGGTTTCGAACATTCTCCACCCTTCCCTCCTATGCACGAACTGGCTCTCAAGGCCACAGTTGACATGGTCAAACACTACAAGTCTGGTCATGCCGCCGTATCCGCGTTCTCAGATCATCCCGGCGTCAAATCGACGCAATATCTCGATCAGTACGCTCGGACGCGTGCCATGGTCAAGCACTCCTTGATATTCTCATCTGAAGGCAGTGTGGTGCCTCTCCCCCTCGCTATCACCATTCCCACCCACAGCCATCCGAACCACCTCCATCACCCAACCGCAGCGGACATACCAGCAGACCTGCACGACATTTTCTCGCACCGCCTTCCTGATGAAGTATATTTCTATCTCTCTCGTGGCCTTATGGGGCCCCAAGGACTCGTGTGGTTGACCAGCGGTCAGATTATTGAGCCACCCCCCCTCGACAATGGCGAGACGAATGAATACAAGCGGTTCATCAAGGAGGTCATCACGGATGGCCAGACTGGACCGCGCGCTACGGCGCTTGCGCTGATAAGCAGTGTCTCGCACTCGTTTTGGAACAATCGCAAGGTGATGGGTAATTTTTGGTTCGACAACGCTACACCTCACGGGCAAAAGCCTGTTCAACATAGTTCGCCCCAGACAGCACAATTGGCGGAACGCGTAGCAGGGTGGAACGTTAGCTACGCCATCGTGGAGGAAGAGTTGAGAAGACAGAACGTGAGTATTGGACTCGGTTCTGTTTCTGCCTCGTTTGCTGATGTTCTCGATTACCTCAGTCCTCGACCATTGACTTTGCGCTATGCTTGGGAGCGACTGTGTCGGAAAAGCTCGCCATGCGGACCAAGGGCAAGTCAAACCTTCCTAACGGGCAGCTGGACAAAAAAGACGAAGTTGTCGCAAATGTGATCTGGCGGTTCCTTGAACTCAGAGGGTGAGCAACGCGTTTCTACTGCAGGAACTAAATTTCAACGGACATGTCGGTACGGACAGGTTCCTCCTAAACTCCCACACACACTCCCCGTTAGCACGAGCGATGTACACGGCAATCAAACAAGCTCGTCTCAACGACAAGTTCCAGGATCCCCTGTATTTGTTCCTGGAACTCGTGAGGGCGGGTGTGATGCATGGTCACCTATGGTCAGGCCGAGCATTCAGTGGAGGTCCCAGTTTCGGTACCGGTATGGGTCACTCACGCCGTTCTCTCCATTGATGGATCTGATCATCTCGTTTTCAGACGATGAGAAATCGTGTATGCTCCTTGTGATGAGAGTCCTGAGCATCGTGCCTCTGAACTTCAAGGTGGGCGCTCTATATCTGGACGATCTCGTTTTTTTGACGTGATCTTGATTGCTCCAAGCCACAACCATGGTCCGCGCCATTGTCACGTGAATTACTAGTCTTCAACTCGTTTGTGCGATCCCTGACACGCGCACTACGCACGTTGTTGGAGGTGACGACACTGAACATGCTGCTGCGGAACGACGCACGCAGGGCGCGGGATGACCTGCTTGATATCACGCTATCGCTTCCCTTCCAGACGGAAGTGAACACCGGCTTTGGGGTGCTTGCCAAAGTGTACCTGGACACCCTAACGCACCTGAACAACCAGACGAGAGTACGAGATCCGAACGCGGAGGGAGTGAAAGAGTACAAGCAAATGGCGCTTGAAATCTGCGAAGAAACCTTCCCGGGAGTCAAGATGCCCAAACAAGAAGTGGAACGGGGATTCCGATTCTGGGACATCGTACGTCTGGGTATGAAACGCTGATTGGAGTCGAGGCTGACATGTGTGCTGACAGGCGTTGACTGCCATGAGGCAGCTTCACTCTGAGGGTGCGGTGCTTCGCGAGTTGATTGACCAGTTTGAGGCGGCAGAAGCGTGGCTTGCGCCGATGCGACCTTGAGACCGACAGAGGGTCATCTTAGGGGAACGCAATCCTTTTATTTTATTTTTCACTCGTCGCACCCCTGTTCGTGAGTGTTGGCAGTTGATTGGGTTGTAGCTACGGTACTGTGACTACTGCATGCATTCCAATGGCGTTGCATGTTTGCATTTTTGGGGGAAATACATAACTCGGAAGAAGGGAAGCGATTACGAGGAATGTACGACGTGTACTCACAGAAGGAAGAGACGGAGGAGGAGACGATGGGAAAAAGAAACAAAGGACGGAAAATGAAGATGAAAGGCATGGGAACGGGTGTACGAAAAAGGAAACATGCGTGTTTCGATGATGACACGTGACGCCGAGCGGAGAATGATTATTTGGGTACTCCGAAGGGCGGGAGTCGAAAAAGAGGAGCGAGATCTGAGATGTGATGAATCTCGAATAGGAGAAAGTGCATCTCGCTGTTTATCGCGGGATCTCCTGGCTCTCAGCTTCTCAGGGCTAAGCGTGAAATTCTTGGGCTTTGCCTGTTTTTTTTTCGAGATGCGCTACAAATCTACTAACGGATATCTGAGTGGCTCGCGTGGCCTTGCATTGGTTTTAAATTTAAGGACACCTCGTCCTGTTCCTACTCCCCATCCTCCCGCCTGATCTCTATAATGCTCCATCCCTCCACATCCATTGGCACTTCACTGCACATGCTTGCGTACGATCAGTCCAAAGTCAATCCTGGACACCTTTATGTCCGCCAGCCCCACACGATTCAGATCATCCAGCTTGTAGAGGGCCCTCCACCCCCGCGCCGCATATCCTCTGTCATCGAATCCAGCTCGGCCAGCTCCTCCTCTGCATCCTCGTGTCCGTCCACCTCTGACTCGGAAGCGGAGTGTTCGTCGTATTGTTCGTCTATCGTGACACCAGACGAGTCATCCCACGACCGAGAACCCGCCCCATGGACAGACGACACCTACGACACCCGCATGAAGCGTGTGTATGACTGGAGAGATGGCTTCACACAAGCAACGAGTGCACTATCAGGCATGTCTTTCTTCCGGGCGGCTGATCGTCCCCAGCCTAACGGGTGCGTCCAGACTCGCGGACCTCGCCTCTCAAACGGAAGGTGACTCAGCATCAAGCGGATGATGATGTGGTGCGTACCCCCGTCGTTGGTTTCTGTGGTACAGCCATGCTGAAGTGGACCCAGGTCTCCCACTGCTCGAAACGATCGCGCTCACGGGATGGCCACAGCATACCCAGACTGATTGGGTATCCTTGTCCCGCCTGTGATACCCCTTTTCCGACACCCCAAAGCCTGCGTAAACACGGATGCACGGACGATGTTTCTGAAGCATGTCGTGTTGCGGTGGAGTACAATTTCGAGTGACCCGCCGTTCCCGTTTCACTGCGCTTGAGGCTATCATACTAGGATTATTTTGCATCTGCCCTACCGTACATACATTTCTCATACTATGCACCCCAGCCGAGTCAGTGGAAGGTTTGCACTTGTACGCTAGTTGCTCTTAATTATACCATATTAATCCAGTATTTTTTATTTATTTATTTTTGGACTCCGTTTTCGGCGTTGGCAAGGGTCAAAGTTCTTGGCTGTGGACGAGGCGTGTACGAAACAGCGTTGACAGGATGTTCTGCGGGGATGGCAGGTGTGCAATCAGCGCAAGTACTTGAGTGGTCGACAAGCAGTGCCTGGTCCTGACAACAAATCCGATCATATGGGCATGGTCATGGGAATCCACGACCACAACAACATCTCGTTGGGGAATCCTCCTTGCCAATCGGCGCTGGACCCGTCACAGTATTTCCTCTGCTCCCACGCCGAGTCCCCTCCACCGGTAATCATTCGATATTGGAAACCGAGGACAAAAGGTTGGTCAGACACGGCCTATTATTCATGCAACGTTCACTTGGTGCCCGCATTCAACAAGTACAAGAAGAACCAGCGCCATCAGTGGCACTTGCCATCGCCTTCTCTGATTGAAGGCCGAGCAGGAAACGCGGAACGCTGCCCACCCACGAAGATCGATGAATTTGCATTGGATCTGATTCGAAGCGGACATTTGATGCATCCTGTATTTGGTGATTTGGAGGAACTACGACCGACGCGTTCCTCGTCTCCTTATCATCGAGGCGACGATTCGCCGCCCACATGCCCACACCACACCGTTCCGATGACATCACGATATCATACTGTACATAATTCGTTGACCAAAGGTCGCCGTCGTGTGAGAGCGCACTGCCGTAGTACCAGTGAAATTACTGCTCTCATTGCTCTCAGATCGAAAATTCCACTCAAAGGGTTGCTCTGACAGGGAAAGCCCGTCGACGCTTCATTAATCTCTCTCATTGAGATGTACACTCTAAAGTCGTCTACACATTCACCATAATCGGTCCTCATCGGTTTTTTTTTTTCGTTGAACCACTTGGCGTTTATGGGTTCAGCGCCATTGGCTCTCTGACCGTATCTCGAGCTTCGGACTCGCGGGCGCTTCGTTATTCCCTTTGCAGCCTTGACGACGTCCTCGTATCTTATTTTAGGGGACAGACCTGCTCTGCTAGACATCATCTGTTCGTCTGATCGCAACCATCTCTCGAGGACACATGTTTCTCGCCGACCCATCGAGTTCGTCGTAATGCGGTCGAGTTCCAGCCAAAGTACTAGTATATTCCCAAGTCAATTGTCTTGTCGCGAAGGACCCCTTTGCATGATCAGGGGTGGGCATGTCTTTCTCTTGTTTCGAATGTCGAGAGTGCTAAATTTGCTGGGCATGGATCCGTGTTCGTCGCGTGTCAGCTTAGTGTGCGAGAGCTTGCACACCCGTCCATGGTGTGAATATCGTCAACAGGGGTGGTTGCGCTTGATGAACGTCGAACTCCGGGCATCGATGTGACACGCCAGAGGTAAGAATAGTGACCCTCGGGGCCAAGGCGGGACTCATACACCTCGATGCAACTCCATCAAGCAGAACCGTCGGCCTTTCTCAAGGCCGCGGTAATAATCAGAGCCCTGCGAGTCTGCGGGGTTTTCCGTACATCAAAAAGTCCAATGTTCACATTGCAAGTGATGGATGTACTTGCCACAACCTCTGCCCTCTGATCAATCCACGGTACGTTTGCCATTGACCACTTCAGTCGATAAGCTCCCACGTTGTGGCGGACTTTGTACCCATCCAATGATGCAAGACTCGTGCCCTTTGCTGCCCGAATCTCCGGGCTGCAGTACCGCCCGTTGTCTGACGGTGGCCACACTGGATCATGACCTTGGAAACCTTGAGGCTCCCGTAAACTCGTACAACTGAGCCAGGGAAGTGCGCCTCAAAGATGGAACAGTGATTTTCACTCGCAAGTGCCCTCTTTTCGCACCATTGTGTCCACTCACACATGCGGTTCTGACCCTGAGAGCAGCATCCCTCGACTGGACAGTACTAGTGGCCTGCGGGTGATTACCTCGCTCTAGGCAACTTGTAGCTATTCTCGAACTTTAGGGCGCCACGCATCTTGTTCCTGTGGTTCCGTCCGAGTGGACTGGAATAAACAGTCGGCGGATATAGTCTATCGTCACATGCGCAAAAGAGTGCTGCCACCGTGATTGGGCCTGCGGGGGTTCTTGAAGAAGCCGATATACATATACGAGGCGGTATGTGCTTTCATCCCTGTGAACCTGATTCTGCCGCAATCTAGTTGTGCGAGTTCTGCCGCATTCGTACGATACACGTACAGGAATTATTGGATGTATAAAGGAGCACGGCGGTGCTGCAAGGAACAGTGAAATCCAGGTCGCTGACATTGGAAGGGTGGCCTTTTTGATAACGTCCGGATTATGGCAGCCTGGCTTCGGTTTGCGTTTGTACCCTGGAACGGGCAGAATCTGGAGTCACTGGGATGGTGATGACTCTATCAGCACTATCAACAGAAGACATTGGTAGGGATCCAACTGCGAGCAAGGCACTCCTTCTGGACCAGAACTTGATACAGTTTGGTGAAAAGGAGCTCGAAAACTGCTTTGAGAAGCTACTTTGGGTCTTGTGTATACCCACGGTACACTGTATCAGCCATCTATGAAATCTTTGTGAATGATGTGAATGGATGTTGTTCGTACTGCTGGTGTTCGAAGGAGGTCATTCCTTCCTAACTCTCAAGGCCTCGAGAACTGGGTTAAAAATACGGCGAAGAGAGAACGGGGAGATGATAGTGACATAGCGCAATATGGCCGTCATCATTATGATCTTGAAATTTGGATTGCTGTGACTGCGAACTGGGCTGCCACTCAGTGTCGCCATTCGACCACTGTCAAGCCGACATTAGTCCTATCTTGTGGTGGGGGTCGCCCACTGGCTTCCATATTTTCCAAACGTGGTCTTTCATTTCGACCAGATGGAAATCCGGGGTGCTTCTGTTGCTAGGTCTTGGAACGTGCAATCACTGGGTGAGACGCGTGTCCTGTGAAACATTGCGTGTTCGACGACGCTAGTCCTCATGGGACACGGGGAGTTGCTTCATTCAGCGCCGGGTTTTGTTGTTCAATGGAGATATGGAGATATGGCTGGAAGCGCAGCATAACAAAACTTTCCTTTCTCAGACGTTTGGGACTCGCGCAAGTTCGCCCGCGTGACGACGCCGTTCTGGTCTACCACAACCACAACATGCCCGCCTTCAAAGGCCATAGACAGCTATTACGTCCCTCCGACGGCCAAGCGCTCCCCATAAACCTTGGCGACACTAGAGCCTCACCCGCGCCATGGCTTCGCAGACGTTTCCGGCTACTTGCTGTCCTATTCGTGTCTTGTTGGGCGCTTTTCTGGTTTTACAACCAACAAAACATCTTATCGCCGACCCAAGACAACCTCACAGATCACTCCTTACCACCCCTCTATGAAGCATATCACGATTTTGAACGACATCTACCACAACACAACCTTTCGTTGCCGTTTCCAGAGGGCAGGGATGCCAAGTTTTTCTGGCCAGCAAACCATGTCACTGGTACGCGTCGCTTCTCTCGCGAATTGCTCAATTCCATCTGATGTTTCCTAGCCTCCGGATGGGGAAACGCTATGCAGGAGCTTATTGTCAATGCCCTCCTTGCTCACGATTCCAATCGAGCGTCAGTGGTTCGAGATCTCGATGTCGTTCAACGCTTACAAACTCATTATTTTCCAGTTTTGTCTTTGATAACTTTACGTGGCAGCGTAACGGTTCAGAGTATGCAGAATACAATGGCAAGCTCATTCCCTCTCGAATACCCCTTTCTGCCATCATCAGTGGTACGTCCCATTTTCGTCAAATCTCCAAATCCTGATTCGAGCATTTCAGGTCCTATAATCGGATCCTCGTTTGACCCCGGGGACTCAACTCCCCGCGCCGTTTCACGGGAATACTTCAAGAAAGTGTGCCCGAATCCGACTGTCATTGACAGCCTCACAGTCAACGAGCATCTCAGACTCAATCCCGATGTTCCCGCATCAACCATATTCGATAAATGGCTCGAACTTCTCAATTCCATTAATGACCCATGCGTGGAAATAGAGGAGAGTTCGTTCCAAATCTTTGAAATATGGCATGTTGGACAATCTGCTACTCCACTGCACGCTGACTGAGGTCTGATTCCAGGTTATTCGGATCGAACCGGATACTGTCGATGTGGCCACGGCTTTCAAAGTCACCTATGCTGCTCAATTTTTCATGGTCTCCTCTCGTCTTGCAAACGTTTTCCCAGAATGCCGAACTCTTCGGGGCTACTTCCGCGTCTTTCCGTTTCCTCCCATCTTTTTTGCGTCCTTCACCTGCGCGCCTGACCGTGGCTGGACTGCACAACGTTGACCCCATTCTCCCAGCAGAAAAAACAGACCCAATTCCTGGACTCTTTGTGTTACACGTCCGCCGAGGCGATTTCGCAGACCACTGCTCTCACCTTGCGAGATGGGCTGCGGATTGGAACGGATTCAACAAATTCGCTGCCCTTCCTGACAAATTCCATATCCCTGTCGACGGGGGCGGCGGTAAGTCCACCGAAGAGAACATGCAGATGTATCATCAACGGTGTTTCCCGACTATCGAACAAATTGTGGAGAAGGTACGCGATGTCCTAGCCGATCAGAAGAGGCTGTACGGCAATACAAAGGAGCTCAAGAGGATCTATATAATGACGAACGGGGGCGTAGCTTGGCTTAAACGACTGGAGAAGGCTCTCATGGAGGTGAGGGAGTGGGATGCGGTCTCGACCAGTCGTGACCTTGACCTTGGCTGGGAAGCCAAGCACGTCGCGCAGTCTGTGGATATGCTAGTTGGCCAACGCGCTCAGGTGTTCATCGGGAACGGCGTAAGTGATCCTTTTTTTCGCTGCTCTGCACTTGTGCGTTGTGCGTTTGCTTGCTCATTGCCGATGTTTTTCAGTTCTCGAGTTTGACTTCGAATGTTGTCATGTTCCGGATGTTGAGAGAGCTTCCGCCGGAAGACACTAGGTTTTGGTAACTGCCTGCCTTGCGTGGGCTTCGGACGTTCCTCGATGCATACACACAACAGCGCCGACATTGTCGTTGCGTCATCACGGCCTACCGTTCCGGCGCCTCGCTCCGTCATCCATCATCCGGTTTCTATACCCAATCATGCAAGTTATACCCACGAAAATATTCTCGACGCATCCCGTCCAGTTCCATGTCCACCGAGGTAGCTTATACGACCACAAAGGTCCCATTAGTTATTGGCACTTATCGCATGTTTCCTTATATTGTATTATTTCTGTGAGCGGCAGGTGCGACGACAATGCCTGCACATATGCACAACTCGTTTGCGATTGGACGAACGTACGTGGACTCTTGGACCGTTGATTCGGCGGGTTCGTGTTTGGGACAGGTGGAGACGGACGTAAAGAGTGGTGGTGTTTTTCTAGGTCTCATTCTTATCTTGCAGTACGATTTCCTCCACTCGCGAGTGGCTCCCTCACTCAGGCATCAAGACCGTGCCAGTAAATCAGAAACGATGCTAGCGGGCCTGGGTATGTAAAGAACAAGGGCATCCTGAGCGCATGGACCGCCGCTCGCGCCTTGCCCCGTGCACAGCTACAGAAACAGCGTATCACGGGTCTACGGGGACGGGGATGGTAACTTGTGAATAGGTATGTGCGCTCAGGTGATCTCATCCTCGCAATAAATGAAGGGCGCCGTAGTGAGCATGCATTGACAGATATGTAGTAGCTGGAGAGGCGTTGACCGTGCGTCTCGTTCCGTTCGTTCGTGACCACCAGGTGATCGCTCCCTAGTAAAAAACCTGACAGACTCGATTCAGGCCTTTCGAGACCCCAGACAAGATCCGCGTTTGGTTTCGGCCTGTTGTTGATCCGGATAGGAGCGTTGGGCCCTGTGGAGAAACACTGCAGGGTGAGAACAAAGTCTATAGATAGGGCTTCTCGTGCGTCACCGGGCCCTTCAATTTCACAGAGGTACAGGAACAACGTATGGCAGTCGACACTTGAGCCCAACGCCCATGATCTGGGTATATTGTCCCATGTTCCTGATACGAAAACGCTGCGGGGCGTGAACAACCTGTACACGGAGATGGGTCCTCGTGCGTCATTGTAGTAGCTCCAACTCCTGGAGGAACGGAGATTGGTGTTATATCTACCGCCAGGTGCACGGATTCTGGGCTGAAGTAGTAATAGGGGCATTGGTGCAATACAGCCTCGTTAGTTGTCCGATGGGTCGCTCAGATGGGCATCCCTCCGGGACGTCGGGGGTGGGGTATGGATGGTTCCAGAGGAAAGAACTGCCGATATGGCTGACGGTGGAAGCATCGACCGTGACAATGGAAAGGCTTGCTGTGATCCGGCGAACATGACGTCTACGTCTTGTGAGCCTCTGGGGTGGCCAACACTTGTCACGAGTCGAGGAATAAGCCTCGAGTGTCAAGTGATGGAATTATGGAGTACTTGGCGTCTGGGCGACGCGCTGTAGAGCCTGTGCCATGTAACCTCCTCGTACGTAGAGATGTCGAGGATGCGACGGTGTATCTGCTCGAGTCGACATGGGTCTAAGCTGGACGTGCGGCCTGCCAATGCTCAGCAAGACGCCAGCATGACCCACCCTAGTACATCGACCTGAAATGGGTGTTACGGATTGCTGAGTTGCAGCGTATTATCGTGGTTTTCGCTGCCTGACCAAACCAGCGGGAATTCGAAAGAGGTTAATGAATTTTTTATTTTTTATTCCTATTTCAGTGTCGTTGTCAGAGACAACCGTGCCCATCGATTCGAGTGGCGTTCCGTGAGCGATACAACAACTCTGCAAGATCTAGAGTACAGGATGCTGACCGATGGCGGATGTCATGATGAGGAGAAACTTCCACATCAGGGCACGCTCTTGACCGACGATGACCAGGATGATCAAGCACCTGGCTCGTCGATGAAATACCTTCTGGATGTAGACCTCGGTGTCGTACTAGACCGCCAATCCACGACATTCTTACGAATTGCTTGCGAGTGCGTGACGGCGGTATCCCGGGCTGGCGTGTGAACGCGTGAGTGTGCAATCACCTAGAACGGTAAAACCCCCTGTCATCCATCTCATATTCCTCGTAAGCCTACACTAAGCAAGGACAAGACGTCGTTCCTACGAATTCTCCGTCCTCCGCTGGATATAAAACCACCCGTTACAGCCCATCAACCACCATTCGACGCCATTGCTCGCCTCGTAACTACGACCCCTCGGTACCTCTGCACCATTCGGCCCTCTGTCCTCCGGCTGTACAGCTCCACTTCTCCTATACGCTTGGCTTCGACAGCGACAACGACAATGAGCTCGAGGAACAGCATCCAGATCACTCCACGCCCCAGCAACGAACGCGGCCATGCAGACCATGGCTGGCTCAAGACCTTCCACACCTTTTCTTTCGCGGGGTCCGTGCAGTCAACATTTCAAACGCATGGTCCAGTGCTGAATGATCTTCGCAGCTACCGCGACGCTCGTCATGAATCCTGGGGTGCCCTCCGCGTCCTCAACGAGGACCGCGTAGCCGCTCGCACGGGGTTTGGCACACACAGTCATCAAACATACGAAATATTCTCCTATGTCATCAGCGGCAAGCTCGAGCAGTAAGCTCCTCTCGTCCCTCCGCTTCCGCGATAACGTCCGTACTAATTCCCTTGGTCAGCCAGGACTCCATGGGGAACACGGAGATTCTCCCCCGCGGCGCGCTTCAGATGACGTCCACCGGAACAGGAATTTCTCATTCCGAGAAAGCCAACGGGACGCAAGAAGTTCATTTCTGCCAGATTTGGGCCTCACCTCGTCCCGGTCAAGGCAGAGGAAAACCTGCGTACTTCACAAGGTGGGATGACCTGCGCACGTTCGCCCGGCTTTGAGGCTCATATCACGCGTTCAGAAATTTCACAGACGAAGAGAAGAAGAATCGTTTCGCTCTTTTGGTTGCACCGGATAACTCGGTTGGCGTGTCGCAGGACAGAGAAGATAGCGGTCCAGCTCCCATCCGATCAGAGCTGCGGATGTATGCCTCACTTATCCACCCTGGTATCTCGCTCGTCCATGCACCAGTTGGAAATAGTCACAAGAAAAAAGGATATATTCACGTCATCCAGAAATCTGGATACAATGCAGCACAGGGGGAAGGTATAACTCTGCGCATCGGCTCTCAGGTCGATGGACCACAAATCGAGTTGAGGGAGGGAGATGGTGCCTATCTGGTGTATGAGCCAGGCGCAGAGCTCAGGGTTGAAAACGATAGCCAGGGCATAGCCGAGATTTTGCTTTTCGACCTGGAGTAATGGATTGGATATCTACTTGTCGTAGTCTTCCTTGTGTACAGCGATAGTATATCGATTTTCGGTGAGATAGACGTCCTTACACCCGTAAACCATCGCGTAACTTGTCCCTTGAGTCAGGGTCGATGTGTTCTTAATATGCACCGCGAAAACGTCAACGCACGCTCTAAACTCTGCTGTAATAGGGATACTAGCGTCAAGCTTGGCAGGTGCCAATCCCTGAAAGGCTTGAGATTGAGTACATCCAGGTGTGAAAACATACGTCGAGATAAACGAGCTATTGACAAATCTCGCCGCCAAGCATATCACCGTCGAGGTGTGTCCAAGTTGAACTCCCGTGTCTTGGCCCGCGGATCCTAGGACAATCTATCATCGCAAGGGCTTGGAGTCTTGGACGGCGGCTCTCCAGACGTCAATGTTCTGTGGAGGCTTTTGTTACATAAATCCTGCTGTCTGTCAACGGAGAGGTTCGGGATGGATCGGAAACCACGACCCTGCCTTGGTTTGGAAAAGGTTCGAGGATTCTGAGGCTGCCACTCCTGACTCATCACAAGGCTTGGAGTCTTGGGCAGCTCTCCAGTTGAAGTTCTGCGGGGTTTTGTTGATCGGATTCCCGACTCTTCAGGTTGGGTGAGAGGTTGTAAGAAGGCCGATGATTCTGATGATACCACCGACATCACCAGGGGCTTGGAGTCTTGGACGGCTTCTCCAGCCATTCTCCAAGTCATGGTGGGAGACAAGGATGTCCGCCAGCGGAGAGGGTGACGTCACGACCGGGACTGATTAAATCAAATTTGCCTTGGCTTGGTGGCGGTCCGAGGATTCAGAGCGAGGCGAAGGGCCTTGTATTTGAGTTGGGCTCCCAACCCTGCCACATCTACAGTTCACCAAACCTGAATAAAATCTGTTTCCAGGTTTTATTTTGATATGGCTCAGGGACCTGCCTTTTTCGTGAGTGTGTCTACCAATCACAACTCTGCATTACACGGCGAACGAGTCGACAGGCGTCAACGTAAAGTGACGCTGTCTCCGATGCAGGACATAATTTGCCAGATTCAGGTTCACTGGCGAGATTAATACAACCCAAATGCGAGCCAGACTGTCGGTGTCATGGCTGGAATTTGGGGTTGACAGGTGAAAGCGCTTGGGTCGTGACGGTCTCAGACTCGGGGGTAGTTTTGAGGAGACGGTCCAGGGTCTTGCCCAGTATTGACTTTTTTTAGTCCGCCAAAGTGCTGCATTTCGCTGATGGAAGGGTCGAAGCAAGAGCATCTACAGTCATTTCCCAGCACTTGCGAAACCCCTAGCACCTACGAAAGTCACGTTTTGGGCAGTAAAACTTTAACACGATGTTGTGCATTGGTGATCTATGATACGAGTCGTGCTACGAGCTGCCACGATGATGCCGATGGAGGGTCCCGAGGGAGATGAAGCAGAACGGCATGATGGTGAAAACGACGACAACGAGTGCCAGTGCCAGTGATGCTGGGAGTGTGGACGAGTGACAACGGCGATAACTTGGCGATAACGGAAAGATAGCGTCTAATTCTTAATTTCCTTTTTCGGTGTCATCCAGTATTCGGTTATGCATGATAAGAGGCTCCTTTGCTTACAGCAGTTTCAATCACTGTGGAAACGAGATTTTAGCCAGACACCAATCATACTAGGCTAGTTTATAAATATGTAGCCAAACCGTACCAATGTGTCTATCCGTACTGAAACCAGAGGAGCCATGGCATGAGAATAAAAGTGGCCTTAATCCAACCCATATCCAGAGGCCAGATAGTGTTCCCAACCCACAAACTGTACTGGTCGTGTTATGACAGCTGTCCACACACAAACCAGACACCAAATCCCAATGGCATTACTAACCATATGTCCAGATTCCACACTGTTCTACAGTACTAGTTCTTTTGTTTTGCTAAGTCCCTCTAGCTTCCTCATTCCCTGGTCAGGAAGAGTGTGCAGGATGCCTAACACTGTCTTCAACATCCTCTGACTGGAGCTTCCCCAAGGAGCTGAGACCTTCTGCATGACCTTTGAGCCAAAGTACCCTGGCCCACTGGTAATTTCAATATTTCCATTTGTGTGTATTCACCTACCAAAAATCTCTTGCAAATAATTGAGATCAAACCTGCTGTAGTTGATGTACCTGTCATTCAACCTCAAAATGGACCAGCTGACAAAAACTATAATAGGGCAGTGATTGCCCAGACTACTAAGCATTAACTATGAGTAGTAAGTAGGTATGGAATAGGCTCACCTCAGCTGTTGCCTAAGAGGGGCAAAGGACAACTGAGGAATCTGAAGTGAGAAATAAGTATATATATGTAGCGGAGTAGGTGTTACAATACAGTTTCACTCCCTATCCTTTTCTTTCTTTCTACAACATTCTACTATGTTCTTCACACTGCCATAACCCAGTTTCCTTCTTAGGTATCCTTTTCCTCAAGTCTACCCAGCTCATTGATCAAAGGCTGCACCTTCTATTACCTTCCATGACATTCCTACCCATAGTGATAGTCTCTCAACCTGGTCTGTGTGCAACCACAGATACTATATATACCAGTAGAATTCCTGTGTTGTACTTTAGCTTATTCTATGCAATCTACCAAGGCTTGCTAAAGACACTTCTGCTCCTGAGGTCTTGATCCACCTCTGATGATTGCTATTCTTTTGCAACTTTAGTATGACACATCTTTAACCAAGATCATGGTCTGAACAAGGATTGTTACTTTGGTTAAGCACATTAGTGTCCCCCCACATAACAGTAGGTGGAGAAGCACTTGCTAATAATAATCAGGGGAGTAGGAACAAGAACAAGAAGGAGATATAATTAAGCAATGTAAAGAAATGACAGAGCATCCCTGGAGGCTCAGGAGTGATGATAAGAATATAATGATGAAGTGCAATGACAGTTTGCACAGGTTCCAGATGGATTCCAAGTGGATACTGAGACTCTGAGTGATTCCACCTGGTGGTGGAGTGGAGGTATGATCTCCGAGTTTCCCAAAATGCAGAGTTGGTGTTCTGGTTATGGAGTTCACTGTGTTTTGTCACTGTTATGATACTGAATCCTCTGGGCTGTCCGGAATTGTCAGAGGCAGAGCGGATGTCGGCTTCAACTTATGTGTTGTGCCCTTGTCTGAGTTCAGTCCAGTATTTACGAAGCAGGTGGAGTAACGGTGGAGTGGAGCAGCAAAGGGGTTCAGATGTCAGAGGGTCAGAGTGACAACAAGAAGACTGGCTTCAAGTGTTGAGCAAGGGACTTATGTTGGACAGAGAGGAGGAGTGATCAAAGTCAATATTTGAACTGAGGAATACAAAACACAAGAGGGGTTTATATACTACAGGGACAAGTAAACACAGAGGGCACCGGAGTGCTGGAGTGAAGCGGAATATGAGTCAGAGGTGTCAAAGAGATAGGATTAAGTCGGGAAATGTCAGAATGAGTCAGAAATCAGATTAATTGGAAGGTGGGATTATTAGATATGTCAAATGTCTGTCAGAAGTGAAGGATGAGGAACAAGGTATGGGATCAAGGATGAGGAACAAGGTACAGGGATCAGGGGTAAGAGAGATAAGCAGAAAGGTGGAAAATGATAAGGCGGAAAAGCGGAGGAGCGGAAAAGCAGACTTAAAGGCGAGAGAGACAGAGTTAGTCCGGAGTAGGCTCCAGAGGAGCGGAGTTGATTTGTCGGGACACAGTATATGACAGTCACCAGCTACTATTGAACAGCAAATTGGTGAATCACACATTTCATTTTGAAACTGTTATACTGCTCTTTTATTTGCAATCCAGTTTTGCAGTGGATACCTGTTGGAAGTGGCTTGAGTGCCATCATCACAACATATCCAGTACCAAAAAAAATCAAAGTCATAGGTAGCTCAATGTTTCTTTTACACATTCAGCACATTCATTACTTGATTTCAGACCCTCTTGATCTGAGCACTACCAAATCAGAAAGTGAACCATCAACACCTCAATTATTCTTGAAACTACTCAAATCCATTTCAAAGGTTCAAGGTAAGATAATTGACTCTTTCTCTGTGTTCAGTGCATCTGTTCTTGATCATTAATAAAGTTCAGGTCCAAATGACCTGAACATTGTCAAACCACCAGGTGATCCCCCTCAGAGAAATCCCCCAAATGCAAGCACCAATCTTCCCCAAGGTCTCACCCAAAAGGTGATCCAAGGTAAGTAGTAGTGCCACCCCAAAGGTCAAACCATGGACATGGACTTTCAGGAGTACTTCAATGCAGGTTGGTCCCAGAACCTGAACAACTCCCACTCCACCTCCAGATTCCTTTTCTTCAGTAATCATGGGGCTATCTCCTGGTCCAGCAGACAGCAGAGAATGGTTGTGCTCTCCACCATAGAGTTGGAGTACAATGGACTTAGTCTCACTGGCCAACATCTCACATGGCTTTGGAGTTTCTTTGAGGAAATCAGACATCTGCAAAAGGGGCCAACTGTCCTTCACTGTGATAACCAGGCCACTATCATCCTAAGTTGTGATCCTCAATTCTGGGTATGGACCAAGCACATCTAGAGGAAATACAATTTTGTCTGAGACAACCTTGTTGGAAAAGGAGAAGCCATTATCTGCTATGTTCCTACCGACAACATGGTAGCAGACATCCTCACAAAGCCTCTCATTCAGCAATAGCACCAGAAATTTGTTTGGGGTATGGGACTATGAATGCACTCAAGTGGGAGTGACAAAATACAGTGAACTCCAGAGCCAGAACATCAACTCCAGAATTCTGGAAACCCAGATATTGTAACTCTGCTCCACCGCCAAGCCACTTGGAATCTGTCCAGAGTCACTCAGGGTCATCTGGAACTTGTGGACTGTTGTCCTACTTTATCATCCTTTCCCTTTCATTACTCCTGAGCCTCCAGGGCCATTCTATCATTATCCTACATTGCTTAAATCCATCTCCTTTTATGTTTCTGTTCCTGATCCTCTGTCATTATTAGCAAGTGCTTCTCCACCCACTCTGCTACATGTACATATACTTACTTCTTACTTTGGATTACACAATCATTTTTTGCCCCTCTTAGGCAGCAGCTGAGGTGAGTCTGTCTCATACCTATGTATTTACTACTCATAACTAATCCTTAATAGTCTGGGCAACCACTACCCTATTATAGTTTTTGTCACTGTTGCCCAAACTATATATGTAGTATGGTCAGTATGACATTGATCCAACTTGAACTTAAGATGCCCAATGTACAAGCACCAGTAATCACCAATAGATCTTGAATAGAGTCTCACTGTCTGGAGCTGATGTGTTCTTGATCCAATTGCTGCTTCCAAGTGATATGCTGCCTGAATATTACAGCACATGTCACCTTTTCTTTACTGCTGACCATTGATGTCTCTTCTTTGTTTGCATATCCTGGGTGTTCAGTGAAGTCGTCCCACCACCATCCTTGATTTGAATGTTTCTTGCCAGAACTTCAATTAGCCATGGAGAGAAACTGGGTGGATGTTTGCAATGTGTACAGTGGGGGTTTTCTAGTCAAGGACATTGTGTAGGGCTTTTAAAGATAATCTATTTTTGCATTCCAGACTGAGTGGGCTGAGGGGACAGATAAGAATAATCAGAATTTTAGTGTTTACTACAGTTGGGGACAATCAAATCCCTCCAATTTGGTACAAGGCTGGGATGTTTTTTAGGCCAAATAGAGCTTGTGGTTGGGCTCTGACTGTTGAAATATGCTTGAAAACACACCTCTGAAGCCTTTCCCACAATGTTTTTGGCTAGCCAAATTTTTGTGATTCTGGAACAAATATTTAGTCTAATCTATGGGTCAAGCACTGCCAGTGCCTCAATTGCCATCATGGCACCCTGAGACACTTGTTGGTGCTGTTTCTGCTTGTGCACAGCCCAATCAGCAGCCTTCCCTGAAAGTCCCAGCTGGTAGGCACTCAAGAAATGGTATGACTGATTAATGAATTGCCAGATTACCTCAACAGGACATGATTTAAGCACATATCCTCTCTGGAATCCACTCAGGATCCTTCCCATCTTCTTTCTCAACCATCTCTGCAAGTTCCCTCCCAAATTCTTCATCCTCCAATATCCTCAACTCAATCTCCTCATCAACATTAGACATCTCCAAGCTGTCACTGTCACCATAAGCTTCCTTGAAGTCAATTTTCAGGCCGTCAAAGGCAACAGCAAGGTTATCCTTAAATTGTCCATCATGGTCTGATTCTGACTCATGCTGATCTGAGTCATCTACAGTTTGTGAATTATCTCTGATTGCATGCGAAGTCGCATGTGCAGCTCGACCATGGAGCCCAGAGATGTTCCTTGGTCTCTTCCTTGGTCAACCACATCATAAGTGTTAGAGATGTGTGTTTTTTTTTGCTTGCTCTCTGGTTAGTATGATTGCTGTAATCACATCATTGCAAGATTCTTGATTGCTTCACTTTTCTCGGAGCTGTTTCTGCTCAGCGAAAGGGGATGATTCCACATTTTTGGGATTTTTAGCTATTTTTTTTAGGGTCCGGCCAAATCTTTAGCCAGTCATGGGTATCATAGCTACATTTTTTGACAATCCGCTCGTGCAATTATCAAGTAGAGAGCCTATATATGTAGTCTAAATGAAATATAGTCATTCTAAATAAGTGTAGCAGTCAG
>KN825223.1:0-25699 GCA_000827395.1 Paxillus rubicundulus Ve08.2h10 | reverse complement strand
TCTGGCCAGCTCAGAGAAATCTCGAAAAATTCAAAACACTTCCTGTATTGATTATACGGGCCATGGGAGCCTGGGCCAGACAGCATGCTTGCAAGTATTTGAAGCCCAGCGCTTGTTCTCGTGAAAAATGTAGCAGTTCAACAATTGTGGTGATCACTGTCGGAATCTCGATTGTTGTCAGGGAAGATGAAGTTTTCCAGTTCGATTAGAGTGTGTTTTGTGACAGCCTGCATAGACAATGAGGCAGAAAGGATAGTTAAGAGCTCACGAAGCTCTGTTTTGTGGTGCATAGCCATCGAGACAACGTGAGAAGATATCGTTCGTTGATCTCCTCCGGAGGTCTCTGCAATCACAGGAACCGCATGGAAGTTCCCGCCAGTCGGCTAGTGCTGTTTGGCCCTCACGTCACAGGATCTGACAACTCTTGACATGACAACTTAAGAATTGAGCATGCCTCAACACATTCAACCTCCCATCAATTTATTAATACTGCCAGTGTTCCTCCTACTTCCCCACAATTTCACTCACACTATGTTGGCCATCAATCATTCACGTCAATAGCAGGACCTTCCGCACCTCGACCTGACATCCAACCATTGCAGAATCACCACAATACCTCATGCAACAATACCTAGTACCACACTATAATTCGCAATTATTCCTTCCTCCATATTCTAATCCCTTTCACAAGACTTTATAATCAGTCTTACTAGTAGCATGGCCCAAGATATAGTCACATTCAGTATTCGAGTTCATACTTATTATTACTTATTTTACTAGCTGTCTTTGTCGTTCCTACACGCCTTGAGCCAGGTGCACAATTGCACCGTGACTTGTGTCGAGCGTTGTGTTGTGCCGTGCCGAGCCGCTTTCCACTTTCGATTGCTGAGTTGATTTCGGCAGTGCGGCATTGTGTGACATATCGTGACACGCCTCGGACAAAAGCACGAACACTAGGTGTAGCCAACACTCCCTTGCGGTAAGTTCTCCGCTGCTTTAACATCTTCATTTTTTACCATAAAAAATACACGGAGCTCTAGCCAAGACCCTACCCCACATCCGATAAAGAAGAAAGTATTATTTGGCGTTTGTGGTTGGTGAGTTATTCGTCGTACTTCAAAAAAACGCGAACACTGAGGGATATCTAGTATATCAGATGTAAATTGGTATCCCTCGCTAAACACAGGCTACTAGCACCGTTTTTGGTTGAACTTGAACTTGAAAAACACCTTATTGGGATGATAGCCACCCCATGACTGGTGGCGTGATTGCTACATAGTACATACGGTCCAGAGCGCACTCCCATCTTTGTTCAGGGTTACATAGCGCTTTAAGTTGTGTCATCCACGTCTTCCTACAGCTCGCGATGCCAGGGCTCAGCGCTGGAGAACCACAGGGCACCTTTCATGGACTCTTACTAGATCACATGCTGAAATGAACGCTTACGCCTTCGCAAGCTCTCAGATCTCATTGGCCAAATAACCTCCAAAAACTTGAAGATATGGTACCAAAATGGGAATGGCTTTGAGCATTGCTGTCACTCGTTACCGCAACAGCCTTACTCTGTCCTGTTGCCGGTTCCGTCCCGAGTAAAATGGTTAGGTTATCCCGTTATTGCCGCGCCGGGGAGCAACGACTCTCTTGACTTCCCCCACTTCAATTCGTATACCATGTCCCTCGACTTAGAGCACACGACATTGCTAGGCCATCACGATGCGCGCCTGGGGAACAGCAACAACCAAGGCCCCGTAGGAGATATCTACTGCCGCTTTAACCCCCGTCAAAGGCGTTCTATTCTCTCTCTCGTTGCGTTTGCCGGATTGATTACCAGTAGGACGTTCGATGGATTTTGAGCGTCAGATCGCTAAGGTCGCATCTTCAGTGGTCGTTTGGAAATCGTTTGTCCCTTCAATGCGACAGGTCGCCAAAGACCTCGATTCGGATGAGGCTACCGTTAGGTTCGTTCGCGACTTGATTTCTCTGCTCGACAGGGCACAACTTGACCTCTTTATGGTAGCCTGGCAGTAAGTTTGTCCGTCTTTGCGACCGCAATTAGCGCCGTTTTCTGGGCTTCTCAGTCATCGGTGTGTGAGTAGACGCTCAGTTTTTTTTTGTTGCCAGCTATCAGGACATCCATTCACATCGCCCATAGACGGTAGGCGGCCTGTGATCCTGTGGGGTATCCCATTCTTCTGTGCGGGAAGCGTTGGTGTCGCGAGGTCTACATCCATCGCCTCTTTGTTCTTCTGGCGGTGTATCCAGGCATTTGGCTGTGCTGGCAGACTTCCCCTCGGCTATGGTGTCGTCGGGGACATATACCGGCTAGAAGAACGTGGTGGAGCTATGGGCATGTTCTCTGGTGTAAGTTTTATGTGCGTGCAACTGTCCTGATCGAGGATTGGTATTGATGAATGCAGGTCGTACTGCTCGGTACAATGGCTGCTCCAATTCTTGGAGGTACGTCGATCACCTTTCTTTACATCAGTGCAGCCTTCATGTTTGATTATAGGCCTCTTCACGAAGTATGCGTCCTGGCGAGACTTGCACTTGGTCATCGCTGCGTGGGGCTGCATAGAGTTCATCATTATCTACCTGTCCCTTCCAGAGACTAACCACTCCCATTCGGTTTACAACAAGGATCGAGTGCCTGCACGTCCGCGGTTCTTATTTGTGAACCCATTGAAAAGCTTAAGGTTACTGCGAAGCCCGAACTTGCTTCTTGCCGTACGTTATGCCTTGCCATCATCTTTGTCGCAATTAATCGAGAAGTTGGCCCTACAGAACATTGTAGCTGGAATTGGGATGGTCACGGAGTTCAGTGAGTGCTGTTCAGAGGTGTTGGATCTGTTCGTGACTGAGGGGAGCGTTGTCAGTTCTCCTAGTTCCCATTGCGCATACACTTGTAAGCACTGGTGGCTTCGAGGTTTTCCTCACGCTGATGTCAATTCCAGGGCAAGCAGTACAACATTACCAGCGAGGCGGTCATCGGGGCCTGTTTCCTCCCACATACCATTGGAAACCTCTGTAGGTCCAGACGCTACCTTCCGGGTATTTTGAATTGCACGGGCTTCTGACGACATTGTAGTAGGTGCTCCTGCGGCTGGACGGCTCTCTGACCTTGCACTACAAAAGTGGAGGAGAAAGCGTGAGGGAGAGTGGGTCGCTGAAGATCGTCTCCGGGCGGTGTACATTGGTGGACTAATACTCGTTCCTCTATCCCTTGTGGGCTTTGGCCTCGTCACAACATACGTCGAGGGAACCCTTGGCCTTGTGATCAGCTTGATGTTATTGTTCATAAATGGCTTTGGGGTGAGCGATCCCTTTCCATGCGCAGCATCTGTCGATTGATAATTGCATAGCTTGACTTTGTCGTGCTCATAGTGAATTCGTATTCTATCGACCTCTTACATTCCCAGAGTGCGGAGATCATGGCCGCTGGCAAGTAAGTGTTGATTTCTGTTTTCGCCGACGCGCAGCTCATCGCATCACTTCATATATCACAGTGCTTTCAGAGGTGTCATATCGGCCATTGGCATATCGCTGGTGTTGCCTTCCGTAGAGTACCTCGGAGGACTGACGACAAATGTTATCACGGCCTTGATCGTGCTTGCTGGTTACGGGTGAGTAGAAGTCGATGCCTACCTTCACTTAGCCGCTGTGTCTCACTTGGATGGTTTGCCAGTCTCATTCACCTGATCATCACATTTGGTGATCACATGCGGGCTTCCATAGACGTTGGCTACACGACATCTGGAAACTTTTGATGCCATCACCAGAGCATGCGAATGCATATAGTGCGGGGATTCCTTTGATTCCCCCATCATGCAAATCGGTGCGATGTTAATTCGTCCGTCCTTGGTCTTGCACAGAACTCGACCTGTTGCGGAGTTATTCCTTAATACATAGTGCACGAGGTTGGTTGATCGTTAATCATTATTGGCTCGGTGTCCTCTTATGTTGCATACTGTTGTAACTTGCTGGTTTAGATCGCCTCCGCAATTGGACCGTTCCGTTATCGATACCCGCGTTTGCTGCTTAGTTGGATCTGCAGTGACCTGAGTGACAACGTCGACCCTTGTATGAAAGAGTGTGTCACCTGACCATGCAATACTTAGTTCCCCGTCTTCGGGATTGGATTGTTTGAATTTCGTCTACCAGTGTGGGGGGGAAAAGAAAGAAAAAGACCCCAACTTGCAACATCCCCCACTGGTTGTCCCAGAAACCATGACTACTGATTAATGATTCACCTGGAACAACTAGACGCGTTACGTAATTGGACATAAAAGTCAAAACATATGCTACCACGCTCTCCATGATGGTCTGAGCCGCCTCGAGGGATAACCACAAACCACTGAGGATATACCCCGTCCCCATCGACGCCCGCATTGTACAAGCGACAAATTTGGCTCTTTTCCATGGCTTTGAGTGGTCAGGAGATCTCCTTGTTCATGAGTGTGGGCGTCTCGTCCAACCCGATCCCAGACCAGAGCTTCGAGGTGCGTCCCGCGTCATCACGCCGACTAGTGGCGCCCACCTCGACCCGCGCTGATTCCCCGTGAAGGAGATTCGTGTCCACGACTATCTGCAAGCCTACCAGGCCACAGGTCGACCACCATTACCCGTCCCGCAATCACCTGACACGCCGAAAGCACGCGCAAACCTCGGCCTTCCCCCACTTTTCGTGCCCATAGAAATCCACCTCGCCGCAGAACACAGCGGCGTGACGAGCAGCACGAGCGCGGCTCCAATCACCAACCCCAGCGAACTCCCAGCCAACCAAGCCTTCCAATCGACAAAATCAGCGCTCGACGGATGCCTCTGGAGCATCGCAGCGCAGACGCTGTACAGTCACTTTTCACACGAGGTTTGTTCTAGCCTCTGCGAGGCACTCACATCGTTCTCTTTGCCGATAAAACCTTGACTTTGTTCTTTTTCCCGTCGACTTTTTTCAGCAAGCTGACGATATGGGTCGATCGGTAAACAGGAGCTGCGACATTATGCGTACCTTGCGGGGAATAAGATGCCATCTCCTAGTTCGGCGACGAGCGCTGCGATGACTGGACCTGGACAGCGCCAGGTTCATCCTTTCTATGCGAATGACTCGAGCAGGACGGCGTATACGACGGACAGTCCCCTGTCTGGGACGCCAGATTACTTTATGAGTATATCTGCATCACCCAAATTCGATAAACATTCATTCGAGGTATGCAATAGGGTCCGCCTCGATTTCAATGAGCTCAAGTCGCTTGGAATTTGCAGGAACTCCGAATAGCATGCCTCTTCGCAGGTAAAGAGGTCGGGTCGTCGGAGATACCCACTCGTGGGGGGCTACCCGCTCAACTTGCGCCTACGTTGTTTGGACATCCTCGTGGCGACGGGTTTTCGTCCACAAGCACACCGAAGTCGTTCCAATAACTCATATTTACAAGAACCCGAGTTGTCCTGTGATACCTGCACTTTTGTTTTTGCTTTGTACTGTCATTTGTTACTACTACTATTTACTAGTACATACTGATGTTGGTGGGATTGTATGACACATCAAAACTTTTCGAGTCGTATGATATAGTGGTCCAGATCTCAAACCCAACCAGAAGAAAATGGTGGCAAACATAAAAACTACATCATGATCATTCCTATCTGTGGCTTATCTTGGGGAGTACACATAGACGATTCGCGAGATATAGTACACATGCATTGAGAAACAAGTGTTTACAGCATGGCTTCTCTTCCTTTCTTGATGGGTCTTTCAAGGCAGGCTGAGCACAGTTTCCATGAACTGATCATAGTTGATCTGGACCCATCCGTCTTGATCCGTGTCCAGCCTTCGGAACGATTCCGTGAGTTGCTTGATGACGACGCAGGCGCGTACAAAGCGGTCGAACGTGATGCCAGGGAGTGCACCACCACGGTAGGAGACAGTGGATGCTTTAACGTCCGTTGGCAAAAAGTTAGTCAGGTCTGCTTGGTTGGGAGGTAAAGATGGTCAATAGTATGCTCACCATATTTCTTCTGAACCAGAGTAAGGAGCTGGGAGTTTAGATTATAGCTGCGTTGCTGTTAGCCTTGACATGTTGAGATGCGGAAAAGGGCAACGAACCCGAATTGATGGAGGGCCTCCTGAAGCTCTCTAGCGTCGATGGAGCCAGAGCGGTCCCTGTCAAAGTGCCTAAAAACGTTTTGCCAGTCCTGCAAGATGAGTTAGAATGGGGGTGTTAAACGCGCATATAGCCATCCCTAACCTTGATGTACTTCCAAAGACTAGAGAACTAGACGAATCGTGCCATATCCAAGTCAATTAGGCCGTAGGTCATGAATAGGAGAACGTACCTCGTTGAATCCGATGGTTCCGCTCCGATCTCTATCCTGATCTTACTGTCAGTCCTCGAGAGCAGCACTTTGACGAAATCACGTACGAAGAGGCTCATAAGGAGCTTGACGGTATCAAGATCGAATGCTGTATCGGAACGATCAGTCTTCGATCAGTCTGATCCCTGTGCAGAAACCTACCCGTCCAATCTCCATTGACCAGCGCTCGCTCTATCGGCCTAACGTCAGATCTATTCGTCCCATCGAGCCACGACGTACCAAGTTCAACTGCGGTGATCGCACCCGATCCATCGTGATCCACGGTGACGAACCAGGACCACAACCTAACGGTGGTCGTCTGATTAGAACACCGGAAGATCGTAAACCTGAGGACTTACTGAGGATCGCCACCAGGCGGGGGCCCGCGAGGTGGTGCAGAAGCGAAGCCCCCTGGACCACTGTACCCTCCCCCATATCCGGGTGGTCCGCCGTACTATGTATTTCAACGATCACGTTGAGCTATCATGATGCTGATGATTGTAAGCAGAGAAAACATACGCTTCCGTAAGACATGCTGTGTTGTGGTGTTGAGAAGGTGTTGGGAATGGTAGACGAATGATTGGAATAAAACGACGATGAGGCGGAGTCTTATGTAGGAGTTCTTGACGCTGTGTCACGCGGGTGTAATCAGTACTGCGGTGCACGCGCGGGGAAGGTTGAAAAGGAAAAGAATTAATCATGAATTAACTGTGATTTATGTAATACATCACGTAAAGTATATAATTGAGGCAAGATAACCACAAGATAAGATAAGCTATCAATGATTAGATCTTAGAACCCTTAAATTTCAAGCCCAAGGCCCAAATCACAAGTGCTCTTGTTGTCCGACATCCATTCTACATCAACGAAACATACCCGGTAGATGGAAAAACGCATGTGCAACTGGATGGGGGTTCGACCCACACCCTCTGTTGGATATTTTATTTTTCAATTGCAACCCTAATCCTAAGGAAAGAGTCATTCTAAACGATTGGAGTGAATTTCTTTTAGCATTTCAGTAGATTGTCAACGACATTTGCAATTGAGAGAGTTTGCTAATTTGGGGCAGGATTACTACCCATTCCCATACTAATGATTTATAATCAGCATTTATTGCAATGGAAAAAAACAAAATTCTGGCAGTTTCAGATAATGGAAGCCTGTGTTGAAACGTTGATAATTTAACATTAATAATTAGATCTCAGACCCGAAGTAAGACAATATTCGTACATTCCCAGTTCTGCAAGTTCACATAATCGTGTACGTTGTATGTGTCGGCACGCAGGCTAAGACAGAATCACCCAGGGTAAGCATAGAGTGGATACCGACCCCAGGCGCGTCGCGCGCTCTTTTACTTAAATGCTGAATCGTGATCAGACACGAAGATGGCAAGTTCGGTGTCACACCTTCACCGAGACAGCTAGGAGCACCTAAGTCAGGCTCTCCGATAACCGACACTGAATCCAAGCAGGGAGTAGATCCGTTAACTATTGTAATAACTTGATAGGTATCCATGTCAGCGAAAGCGACAACAATCCAGAGACTAGAGCGTAGAAAAGAATGTGTAGGGAAGGGAGAACATGGAAAGCAATCCAACAGAGTGGAATGCTTGGTCTAGTCGTCGGAACGGCGGAAGATCGAACATGCAGAAGTTAACGCTGAGTGCAAACGCCAGGAGGCATAGTTGATGATGGCGACGCGCATCAATCCACATCTAGTATTAGCCATCGCCCTGTCAAACGAATGAGTTGACGCTGAATCTGTTCTGGACCTGAAACTTTCAAGCATTAGCTACAATGACAGGGGGAAGATCCATCGTTTTCTTCTGTGCTGCATGATTTCCGTTGCTGCCGACACCAGACCCGGGCAATAACGGCCGCGAGCCGCTCCTTTTCACAACGCCCCACTCTCCTCCTGTGTTGCTACCACCGATCCCGTACGTCCCCCCGTCGAACATAGTCATCGGTTCCACCGGAATGCCGTCTTCCGGTTTCAACGTTAACAATCCGGGCGGTAACCCATTTGCACCACCAACATCCTTTGACAAGGATCCGGTCGCTCTGGCTTTCTTCTTTACACCTCCTGACTGCCCACTCTTGATCACCTGTCCGATGGGCCCTAGCTTGACTTGTGAAGAGAGTGGGGAGTCGTCTGGGAGAGCGACTATAAGTATTTGCCCTGACACTTGACCTGGGATTCCCATAGGTCCCATGCCCGGCATTGGTACACCGAAAGCTGACGGGATTGGTGGCATGCCAGGGATGGGTGCAGGCATGGATGGCGCCAAAGCAGCCAGTCGTTCGTGATAGTATGGCTTGAGCAGCCCGATTTGGTCCTCCACATTTTTGGACGTGATCGGAATGAAAGGAGGAGGAGGCGGATAAGGGGGCGGCGGTTCGGTTGGCTTTGCTCTGTTCCCGCCAGTGTAAGCACGAAAGACCGAAGAGGGAGATAGGGGACGAAAGAAACGCACTGCGCAGCCCCACTTCCACCTCCCTGCTTTGCTTTGAGTAGTCTCTTGGGTATGCTCAAGCTCGACAGCCCAAACTCCGCTGCGATACCCAGCTCTTTTAATCCAAGGAAATCCTCGCTCAGCGCATCCGAGAAACCTCCCAGCCCCATCGCGAACGCTGATTCTGACTCTTCGTCCTCCGAGCCCGCACCGAAGAGAGCGTCGTCGTCAAGGACGTCGACGGACGTTGCTTCGCGGTAGGCGCTGACGAGCTTCTTCTCGAGGTCGGCAAGCCGCGCGCCATGTCGTACAACATCATCTTTGATGTATCGCTCGAGGTCTTGAATCTTTGTGATTCCAGATTCGAAGAGGGTGTGCAAAATGATTTCCTAGTCAAATTCAAGATCGAAGTCAGCATGCCATGCGTCTTGTCATCCTTTATAATAATAAGAGCGTATCGTCCTGGGGCGTGACAAGGAAGTGTAGCCGGCACAATGGAAGTTGAGAGCCTTGGAAGTCTCACCTCTGGCGTCATAGTCCTTGCATACTTGTCGCACAGAAATCTGAGCGTTCGACCGACGTTGAGGAAGAACTCGGAGGTAACACCTGTCATAACGTCGAGGGCTGCAGCTGAAGTACCTGTTTAGAAAAGTCAAAATCAGCAATGCAAGCAACAAGAGGTGGTAGAAATCTGACGAATAACCGTCCAACGGGGGAAATGACAAGGTGGGACGGAGATCAAGCCTGGAATGAACACGCACCCTGAAACCCAGCATGCTCCAACACCTTCCCATTCGTCCACCTCAAGCAATCCACCGCCGTCTCCCCTCCTAACTCGATGCCACTCTCCATATCCATATCCCTCAGCCCTGCCCGTACCTTCCAAGGTCGCTCGTCAACAAACTCATCAACGGGATCCTCTTCGGCTGTTTCTGGTGGCTCATCCATCCCCATCCCACCTCCATCTTCAGCGTTGAGGTTGAGGGCCGCGAATTTGGCATGCGTTCTTCGGACACGCTTCAGCGTTTTAACGTTCGAACTCATTAGGGCGAGGAGGGTATTCGGAGGCGCGGTAGGAGCTTTCGAATTTGGCTTTAGTCGTTTGCGCTTGAGTGATTTCGATGGACTTGTTTCCACCTTGACTTGCAGCGATGGACGACCCGATTTGGATGGAGGCGGGTATCGTGGTAAGCAAGGCAGACCATTAGCAAGTAAGGCGTCAGACTGGACGGCGGACCACCAGAGCTCGGTGGCTTCTCTGTGTCTTTCTCTGGTCGCGTCGTCATCAGAATCGGGAGGTGTGAGACGCGTACGTTTACGAGGGCGGTGGGGGATACCATTCCTGATCGATCAACGAGAAAATTATAGCTGATCAAAGTTTACAAACGGAGTCATAAAGAGGTACCCACAGTAACTTTCTCTTATCCCCAACATCATTCTCCAGTTTAATCCCGCTTAGAGCTTGCTCTTCCTCACTCTCGCTTTCCCACTCTGGCATCGTTGTATAGCCTCGGAGTCTTTCAACGACACCGTGATTAGAATACCCATTCGAGTGCGCGAGGGTAGATGGGCCAGGTTCGCCAAGTCCTTCAAGATCGATGTCGAGCGATCGAAAAGCAGCCATTCCTTCAGGCGTACGTACGAGCGCAGGCGTCTCTCCGAACGGTACATCCCTCCTCATCTTCTTTACTGCTATACCAGGGGCGGGTCGTACCCCATTAGCCGATGATGGTCGACTGCCCGAAATCGAGTTTGAATGGCTATGGTAATGTGGCTTTATACGGTCGTGCGATGCATATCCGTTAATCTTTGGTCGCGTGACAGGCCTAGCAGTAGAGGATAGAGAGAGATCTGCAGGAATAGAAGGGTCGACACGGTCTTTGCGATCTGTAATGTTTGCGAGAAGTTTATCGGCTTTCTTCTTTAGGCGTCTAGCGGACAGTCGGAGGGGATGGTCCTATCGGATGTGGCGGGTCATGTCAATGCGAAATTGAGAGGGCATGGAATCCGGAAAGAAGTGGTAGATTAAGGCGAATGGTGGCACTGCGGGCGGGATAACAGGGAAGGAAAGCTCATGGAACTTACCTCCGTCGCATTATACGTATAGCAATTCGACCAGATAAGGTCAAGGTCATCCTTAAACTCGCGCTTGGATTTGTACTGCTTCGCCTTCACCTTCTTCAGCATCGTTTGAAAATCCATAGGGTTGGACACCACTGTGACGCAAAGGGAACAAACATCTCGTGTCAGCAGAGCGGCACTGTGAAAACAGTGGTAGGATAGTGCACCGTCATAGTAATCTGGATAGTCCGACTTCAAAACCGGCTTCAGGAAAGCCTCCGCATCATGGTTATCCTGGGGATATGTATGAGGAATAAGACCAAGCCTTGAACCTTGATCGTACGCACCATGGTGACTGTTCGAACATCGTGTAATAGTCCCTCGAGAGACTCATAGAATGGTTCGGACACCTTGATGTCGTATCCCTGTCGCTATTATATGTGTCAGGTGGCTGCAGTAGAATGTGGGCGCTCTGCATACTCTCGCATCCTTGACAGTGTTTAATAGTAGCTTCAGGTCAGGAGTCGCCTTGACCTGGTTTTCTGTCAGCGTCCTAAGGAGGTTCTGCACCAAATGCGAAGATGAGCTCAAGTTCCCAAGGTCGTACCCGCCACCTACGTTCATAGTTACTGTGTGCGCTTAGCGTGACCTAAGTGCAGTGACGCCGTTTGGGTGAGCGGGACAAGGTCACCAATTTAATCTCCGCTTGTAAATGAATTGTTGGTTTGAGATTTTCCCCTGTGCCGAACGAACAACGCCTCCAGGTCCATCGCTTCACACCGCTTGACGCGCGTTTTTTTCCTTCCGTTCCACACGCAAGTCTCTGTCTCGTCACTTTGTTTAGGGTGAGCGGGTTAAGGTCCCCGATTTATTTACCGCTTGTAAATGAGTCGTTGATTTGAGGTTTGCTCCTGTGCGCAACGACCAAACCCCTCCCCATCGCTTCACTCTGCACGATGCGCGTTTCTTTCTTCCGTTTCGCACCAGACAACCCTCAAGCTACTATACTGTCACTCGTAAGTTTACTCGGTGAGTCTGATGCAGGCTTTATTGAGTTTCAAAGTAATGGTTCAATGAATAGCACCAACCTATGGGTCTCAAGCGACCACGGCCTTCAGATCCCGAGCCTGGTACCATAGACCAAGGTGCCCTCCTTGGCGGCCTCGGGGAACTTTATTCGGCTTTGAAGAAAGGGGAAAAACAATATCTGCGTGACAAAATACTTGACTAGACTGGTGACCAGCCCGTACTATGAGGCAAGCTGTCATAGTATGGGCTGGTCACCAGTCTACTACTTGACACGGTGCAAAAACTATGCAATGAACTCCATGGGACAACTGGAAGGAAAGGGATTTAGTCTTATGGTGAACTTCTAACAAGAAGGTATCATTGGACTGCAATACATGTGACCCTCTCAAAGGTGGACAGAAATACCCTTGATGAGTTGAAGGTCTCCCAGACCCTCACCAAGGCTAAAAGGAAAGAGATTGAGGATATTGGGCACTCTGACACTCCAGGCTGTATATGCATGGAAGTGGTGCAATGTCTGTACACGGTCATGTCTCATCTAAGGTATGTAGTTACTTTCTATTGGTCATCCAAAGCCTGATGCTGGAAAGCACATCTTGGTTAACATGATGTTGCTTCAACTAGCATCTCTGATGTCTTTAGGGGATGTGGGAGTAGCTATATCCCCTGAGCATCCCATCACTGGAATAAATTTATGCCAAGGCTCTGACATTGTCTTGTTGAATAGTTTCACAGATTATCCAGTGGCTTGCATATCTGCCAAGTTCACTGGTGAGTAATTTGGAAACCCATTTTTCAGTGATATGACATAATATATGTTTAACCCATTTCTGACAGGGTTTTGCCAAACCATTGGATCCCAACTCGTGATGTTCAACATGATTGAAGCAAAGGTGCTGGATGTTCTCTCTGCCTTGCCTCATTCCATGATCTGTGGAGTTGTCTATATTCATACAGTTTATAGTGAGGGGGGGGTAAAGGAGAGTGTACAAAGAAGACAGAAAGGGTGGTCAATGATAGATGGACTAATTTGTTGGAAGAACTGGATCTACATACCCAAGGAGAGGTTGCTACAAGATAAAGTTGATCATCTTCAGAATGACACACCCTTAGCTGGGTACCCTGGTTGCTCCAAAACAGTGGAGCTCATTTTAAAGATGTATTGGTGGCCACACTTATGTGTTGATGAGATTGTTGCCTACATCTGAGGGTGTGAGAAGTGTCAATGGATGAAGACTTTTCCTGAAAAAACTGTCCAGATTACTGGCTACCTGAATGGAACTGGCAAATTATTTAAATTGACCTCATTACTCAACTTCCCCTCAGTTGCAGGAACAACACAATCATCACAGTTGTAGATTGCTTCTCCAAAATGATTCCCATCACACTAGCAAATGGAGAGAAAAGTAACCTCAGAAGGGCTTGCAAAGGTGTGCAGAGATTGAGTCTGGACTCTGAAGGGACTTCAAACTTGTGCGACCTCAATCTCCTACTTGAAATTGGCCCCAGCCTGTCTACCGCCTAGCATCCTCAAACAGACAGATGGACAGAACAGATAAATCAAGAGATAGAACAATACTTGCAACTATTCATCAATTATCATCAAGATAATTGGTCACAATGGCTTGCTCTTGTGGAATTCAGCTATAATGACAAGATCTAATCATCTTCCAGATATTCACCATCCTTTCTTAATTACAGCCAGCATCCACACAAGAGCTTTAAGCCTAAGGGTTGTGTGAAGACTGAAAGTTCTGAAATGTCCATCTGAACATTCCTCACAAGTGATGTGTTGTAGCTATGCTCTGATGTGTTTGCATCATTGTTAAGCTCCAGGATAACCACCTCATGACAGAAGGGTATTTAACTCCAACCCTTTCTTTCACCATCACTAGGTATGATGTCTACAGTCACTTTCAGAAACTCTTGACTTTCTTTCTTGCTAGGTGGCTTAATACTTGCATCAACCATACACAACGAACACTGACCAAGGGTCTGCACATTGTTTATGAATCCTAGGCATTTGGGCCTCTGCTGAAGGCATGTTGCTCTTCAAGCTGGACACATTCCATGAAAGGCTGGATGAATGGGGTGGAGATCTTCCAGCTGGCCTTACTGATGAGTTGCAAGAGCCACATGATATGCTGCAGGAGGGAATTAAGGTGAGGAATTCTGGGGTACACAGGATTGTCTATATCTGACCACAAGGGATCTAGCCTCAGTACACTTCCTTCTTGAAAATGAATTGTCCACATTTGGGAAATTGAACATCTCCCATGGCTTTCTTTCCCACATTGATGCTAATAAGCAAGAGATCAAGGGCCTTGGACAGATTGAACCCCCAGATACATATGACATAGGTCTTACACAGGTAGTGCATGACTGTGTCTCAAGGGTGGTTTGTGAGTTTTCTATCAATGGCTGCCTTCCTAATGTGCTCCCAAGGCTGGGCCCCATGTCCTGATCAATGTGATCTTACTCTGACTTGCATCTGGCATGTGTTCAGATGACATGGAAGTAAATATAGTTCCAGGATTTCACATTCCTCAGACAACCTTCTACCAAACCTCTGGGGATATCTCATGTGGTCCAATTGATTTCTTTGTGGCCAAAAAACCAGCTTCATATACTAGTGAGTAATTTTCTGCTGTTTGTGACCAGGAACAATTCTTCAGGATGGTACATCATGGACCCAGTAATATTTTCATTGGGTCATCTTGATGTGATCAAGGGATCCTTTATCTTTGCAGCAAAACAAGATTAGTCGCTTGACATGACCTTTCCCCAGGCTGCTATGGCAGTGGCTTCATTTTGTGAATCAAAACAGTCAGTACTTCCCTTGTTTATGGTCTGTGAATTTATTTAACTTTCCTGCAGTTCATCAACTATGAGAGGTTGTGTCACCAGCGGAGAACGGTGGTTATCATTTGTCTATAAAAAGAACCTCAATGGCGGGCCCGGGGGAGTAGTTCGAACTTCCTTAATCTTCAAGCTGGAATCATGCGAAATTAGGTACGACTGTCGCTCTCAGTGTCATCTCACCCTCCGGTCTTACCTGAGTTTCCTTACTTGTCTCGGATGACCTGTATTATATGAATCATGTCACATACCTTGTGTATTTCTTCCTGTAGCAAAACACACTTCTACCAGTTTGTTGAAGTTCGGCGGGACGAGTGGGATTCGACCTCCGCTTGTGATGATCGCAGTTCCACAGGTGACAAAACTGTATCCCTCACAACTGGCCTGGTTGTCAATCGAACGACATGCTTGCGAGGATTTTTTGTTTTCGCCCTTTTCTCTGCCAACGAGTACTCGGAGTGTCTCGAAGGACTCGTTTTTCGGTGAGTTTTCGGTGTTAGTAGCTGATTGTCGTTGATTGAAAAGTGCGTGTTAGGTAATCGACGCGTTTGTTGAGTATCGGTTGGCTTGCTTGGTCCTTCTGCCCCTGCCCCGAGTGCCCGATTCATTGCATTATTGTCAGTGAGTGCACTTTCCTCAACATCAGAGTCACTCTCTGTTAGGTCCTCTCTTTTCTCTTTCATTGTTCTGTCAACCAACCCGCTCGTTTTTTTTTTGCTTTTCTCACCACTACAGCTGCATCAGCAATCTCACAACACCACTAAACTGTCCAACTCGTCGCTTCGCACAACATGTCCGGCCTCAAAAATTCGCCATTCGGTAAACGCCTTCGCGCCGCACATCAAGACACAGAAGATGATGCCCCACGAAGAACCAGACAACGCGTGAATCCTGCCTTTGCGCTTGCTCCGATCGCACCTACGCCCTCGCTGACTCCGTCCCTCGACTCCTCTCGACCAACCACGAGCGATACTTCTGGCCCAGATTCGCCCATAGACTCGTTCCGTAGCCATAGGGAGTATGGAGATCGTTTCGTGCCTAATAGGGATACCGGTGATATGAGGACTTCATACCATCTCATGGACGAGAGTGGCCCTTCAACTCCTTCAAAGCATCGAGCGATACCTACTGAATCGGATGCTCTAAAAGGTGAGTTGCCGCTCTGTTCTTTTGTGTCGACCTTGAATCTCGCGTTAACATGATATCTACCATCCCCTATCAATCGAATCCCACACCCCTGTTCCTCGCCACTAGAACAAGCCAACGCCATCTTTAGCTCTATACTTCACTCAGAAGTCACTCCACCATCTCCCCGTCGTCCCGCATCACCCACACGCCCCGCTGCTTCCTTATCATCCATCGCACCCTCCACTCCTACCCGCCGGCGCATATTCCATTACAATTCCCCTTCCTCCAACCCAGGTACCCCATCTCATGGACGTCGCCTTGATACTCCAACAGACGAGGCTTACTCGATGTCTCCCGTCCGCGCCGAATCGCGACAACTCCTCGAGTCGCCCCGACGCCAACTTCGCAGCGTCTGTAAGACGCCATATAGGGTCCTGGATGCCCCAGATCTCGCGGACGACTTTTATCTGAATCTGGTAGACTGGTCGAGTACGAATGTCCTCGGCGTAGGACTTGGGAGTTGTGTGTATCTTTGGACGGCGCATAATGCTGCTGTATCAAAGTTGTGTGATTTGAGTGGGGTGGCAGATACGATCAGTTCGGTTGCTTGGGTTCAGAAAGTGCGTATTTCATCAGCTCTATACGTTTGTTACTTACCCTCTTTCATTTCTCTCCTTCTCACAGGGCACCACACTAGCAGTAGGCACCCTCTCTGGTCATCTCCACATATACGATGCCCCCACCCTCTCCGTCGTCCGTACTTATGCCCCAGCACATACCCAACGAATTGGTGCCCTATCATGGAACGGACACGTCCTAAGCAGCGGGAGCAGAGATCGGATGGTTCATCACCGAGACGTTCGTGACGGTGCTGGTGGAAAACCGTTCAGGAAGTGTGCAGGACATCGGCAGGAAGTGTGTGGGTTGAGGTGGAGTGGTGAGCTGGGTTTGGGGTTTGGTGGTGGGCGTGGGGTTGGTATAGTGGCGGGGGGAAGTGGCAGTGGAGGTGGAGGGACAGGAGCCGACGGAGTGATTGGAGCGCCCAATACGGGAGGTGCGCCAGCTCAGGGTCCAGGAGGTTCTGGGATGGGTTCGGCGCTTGCTAGCGGAGGTAATGATAACAAAGTATGCATCTGGGACCTCCGCGGGTCTCGTCGTGCTTCCTCTTCTTCCTCTTCTGCTCATACCTCTGGCTCTGGACCTGGAGGTAGCGTCGGAACCTCGTCACGATCAAGTACCGGAAGTGATGGGGATGGGGATGTGCCCCTTTGGAAATTCCACGAACACACGGCTGCTGTGAAGGCGCTTGCGTGGGATCCCCACGTGTCGGGGGTCTTGGCTACCGGCGGTGGGACGCAGGATAAGCATATAAGATTTTGGAATACGTTCAATGGGACGTTGTTAAATGAATTGGATACCGGCAGCCAGGTGCGTTTTTCGTTAATTTCCGCCTACCACCATGGCTAACTGTCCATCTTTCCTGGACAGGTCTGCAACCTTACCTGGTCCCACACCTCCCACGAACTGGTCAGCACACACGGGTTCTCCAGTACCACTGCCCAAAATCAAATCTGCATCTGGCGGTATCCTTCGCTTTCCCAGGTCGCTTCGCTGACAGGGCATACGCACCGGGTACTCTATCTTGCAATGAGCCCAGATGGGGAGACAATTGTGACGGGTGCAGGGGATGAGACGCTCAGATTTTGGAATGCATTCCCCAGACAGGAGGGTGTGGGGGAGAAGGCAGGAGGTGTTTTGGATTGGGGACGGCTGATAAGGTGATCATCATTGCCGACTTCAATCGCAGCGTCATCTCCTCGATCTTTCACCAATCACTCCTTGCGGCACGTGACCCACCACTGCCAACGTTTACCATTGGATCCTTGGAGTCCTGCGTATCTCCGTGATTTCGTCTCCAACCATGTTGCGCGCATATATCCGCGTCCCGACTCCGATTCTCATCCTTGCAATACCTCTACGACCCACATTCCCAGTCATTGCGCAATGCATCCTTACTCCCACACCTGATTTCCGATTCTACTCCGTCAGTAGACCTATCGTATGAACCCTCATGCCATCACTTGCTCTCATCTTCTGCCTCCGCCTACTACGATATGGTATTTCCCGCTTCCTTGCTCCAACTTCCACCATGTCCACCATATCCACGCACACCTCAAGCCTCATATCGCAATTACCTCAGCCCCAATCCCGCACATACAACATACACACATACCTATTCCCGTTGTTACTGCCCTATCGCTGTGTATCAATTCTTCACCCACCCATGCTCATCCCCACAATGATTCGACAATCCACAGTGCTGCTTTTTTTTAAAACCCCCTTTGCCCTCAAATTTTGTTACTCTGCTACCCTGCATGTTGTTATGTTCCGAACTCCCTCTTTTTGTCCGTCTCTTTTCTGTCTACGTGATCTTCTTTTGTGCAATCTCCTTGCTCTTTGTTAAATGGGTTCTGACGGTCGTCCCGTATGGTACGTCAGATGTATATACTCTCTCACTCCCGCACGTCTTTTCTCTTGTCAATGTCCATTATATATTTTTCTAGATCTCACTTGCTCGTTACTCTCCCTTTCCCCGCCTCGTGTGTTTTTAACCTGTCATGCGTTTGAAGCTCTGGAATGACAAGATGATGAAAAATGAAGCGACCACGCGGTAGCCGCTAGTGAGGGCCAGATCGAGCATGCAACCGTCTCAAGTGTCCGCCTAATGTACCTGCGATAATTTGTGTTGCACGACTCCGTCGCTACTGATTCTGAGATTGCGAAAGATCGTGATGGGCGTGGGGTGCATCTCGAGCCAGAACCCAATTCAGCACTAGGTAGAGCAGCCCAAGGGGACACAAATGGGTAGCCCGTGCCCTTGGCCTCGGGGCAAGTGCTAGGGCCCCCTGTCGGTCCCGCTGATCTGAGCCTTCCAATCGGCGGTGACCTTGGTGATGCGTGAGGGCAAAGCAAACACTCGGCGAACATCATAACGATCGTGTACGGGTAGGAATGAGGGGGACAGCGAAAACAATGAAAAAGCGGGACGAGTGGGTCTTAATGCCCGTCCGATGACCCAAGCGGGCCGGCCCTGGTTGCTGATTCTCGACGCTTGCACTCCCCGTAATCCAATCAACCAATACCTCAGGCTCCGCATGGGCACTCTGAGGGCGGCAAGGACCTGGAAGCTAGAGAAAAGATGAGGAGCACTACACTTTTCAACACACGGTGGCCAGCCCTGGAGGGGTGGTTTCTTTGTGCACCCACTGGCACTGGATCGGATGAAGCGGGGGCCGAACGCGATCTTTGAGAGGGTGTCCGTAAACTCCATTTCGTGATGGTCAGTTCACAATGGCCTATAGTGAATCAGTCCACTGGCGCTGTACCAAGTACAGGCCACTAATTTCGGATAAATTTCTCCAGGGTACCCTCAGGTTATCATGCTGTAAATGTTCCAATCTCAAGTCACTGGGTCAAACCTAAGGATTTGATTTTCTGGGCTCTGATAAGCCAATGGCCGGGTGTTGCTCTGGGAGGTACACCTAAACCATCAGGCGCGACTGTCGGAAGATGATCTTTGTTTTCTGATATGGGTAAGTTAGTATGGACTGGTGATATGATAATATCCATCTACCAGTTTAAACAGGGCCACGCAGCCAAAACTTTCGACGATCAAGGTTCAATTGATCATTTTTCAGCTTGTAGTAGAGAACAAAGAACAACCGATTATTCAATAAATTTGAGCGGAAGCATTCAGGCTTTTTTGTTCTTAGTAGTCGGGCTGTTCCACAACACCTTCCTATTATGTTCTGCGTGGTTTTCCCAGCACCTTCAACGAAATTGCAACTATCTCATTTGAATGTCAGCTTCACGACGACTTTGACAACAAGGCAGCCCCCCCCCTAAGGAAACAGTTTGTTCCGCCCGTTCTATAATGCCAATGGGAGCGGGCCTGTACCGGTACTGTGGCCCGGGTATGGAAGGGCTGGGAACTGGGCCTTTTGTCCATGACTAGGGAATTGAAGTGGACGACTTCCGGGTCCACAGTACTGTGACGTGTCCGAGTCTGCAGGGTTGTATCCGAGGGAACTATAAGAGCTCCTTATTACGCATCGAAGCCACAGTTCACGATAGTACGTCAAGCATAGCAAACATAATAGAACAGAATGAGCACTCACAACAACTTCCCCTTCTCGCGACTATTCGTCGATCTCGCCCTCCAGATTATGTATTTTGCTGCGACACCGGATTTCCAGTCGACATTGAACAATCCGTACGCGTGCGGGCTCGCCCTTTGTAGCGTGTCAAAAGCTGTGAGGTGTGCCGCCCTACCAAGAATGCTGCACACTGTGCTCCTCACACGCACCAGCAGTATAACCAAGTTCGTTGCGGCACTGCGCATACAAAAGGGTTTCACCGTCACCAACCAGCTCCTGTTCGTCGATTATACTATCCACATTCGGAGAATATGGATAGGTCATTTCCCCGACCCTCCCCCTTCGGCACCGATAGCACCCAGCTTCTTTGGTGCATCTCCACCAGAATCTAGCATCGACTTCTCGCTTCTCGCCCCGGTGATACTTGGCGCACCTTCCCTTGGCTTGGACTTCCTCAGCGTTTCGCTGCTACATGACTGCCTTGACTGGGCGTGGCGGCACCATACGCCAGCACCGGGCGAGGATGACATGGACGCAGGTACATCATCTGCGCGTTTAACACTCCCATGGCGTACCTCTACGCTCGCTCTGACAGGGTGTTTCTCTCGCTGGCTGCCATTCACAAGCACCTCAGAAGGCTCAGCATTCCTCGCATCCCTCCCCTCTCTGATTCTCCTACCCGAATTCATTGCGTCCGAAGACCTCGAAAAAGTCCAAGGCCCGGCCAATGCACGTTCACGAGTTATACCAACTCCGGTGAATTTGGGTTCGGGAATCCCATGGGCATCTTTCCGTGGTCTACAGAGGCTCACGGTGCCGCTGGCATCCACGGCGGCCTCCACCATATTCGTCGAAGCAACATATAGGGACCATTTCTTTGGGTACATAGAATCTATGGCACCCTGTGACGGAAACATAGATGTCGTCTTATTCACGATGAATGCCCCCCCGGGTCCGTCGAGAATCGCGACGGAGGAATGGGTTGATCGTGCCATGCAGGCTTACGTTCAAGAAGGCAAGGGTGACCTGGCCCTTGTTGACGTTCACATGGCCATCGATGACATATGGAAGTTGATTTATTTCAACTGGGATGTATGTTGGGCACGGGGGTTCTCGACAAATAAAGGGACTGTTGGAGACAGTAGCGATAACTAGACTTTGATTGTACACGTAACAAGCGCATCGACTATCTTTCAACACCTTGTCCTGATTTTGCGAAATTTGCGCGTTATCAGTTGATTGTATATGAGTACAAGGGCAATGGAATCGATCTGCGAGCGTGGGGTTGCCACGTACACCTATTCAGTTTTAGGTGCTCGCGTTGATGATTTCCTCTAGTTCCTTGGCATCCATACTTGGTATCCTCGGCACAAAGCTACACGGGAATGGAAGCGGATACCTAAGCATCATGATCAGTAGCAAGTCGCATATACGGCGCAGATGCCTAGAAGCGAAGACCCACGACGTGATTCCAGTCGCCCACTCAGGTTTGAACGGCTCTTCTCTCCCATCCTTGTCTTTGGGCAATGACAATTTGAATAATGCGAGAATAGTCGACATCGCGGACCATAACGTTGTGTCGGCAAAATCTTTGCCAACGCAGATTCGTCGACCGTAGCCGAACGCAATGTCGATAACGTCCTCAGAGGTAAGGGTGCCGTCTGGATTGAGAAATCGCTCAGGGTTAAAATCTGAGGGCTTTGGATATGTGGACTCGTCGTGCGCAATTGCCCTGGAATATGAAAAAAGAGAGGGATTAGCAATAGACGAAAATAACAGGAACCATATATCCAAACCAGATATTCGTTATGATGGCAGCGCCTGCAGGGGTAATCATGTCAATCCATCTGCCAAAAGATTCAAGTATCACCAACCCTTCGGTATGTAAAACCCATTGTAAACGTCATCATTCACCGCTGCATGAGGAAGGGCTGCCGACCATTCAGTCCCTCTCCGGAAAGTCGGGCCGAAACTCACAAAGTGGGGCGAGAGGATGCCACCTCAGCGTTTCGCGCATAATTGCATCGATGTATGTCAGCGATCGTCTGTCATCGAGTGTCGGGAGCCTGTCCTTGCCTACTACCGTATCGATTTGTGCATGGACTTTTTCCTGGACTTCTGGGTACAGGACCATGGCCAGCATGAACGTCAACAGAGTAGCATTTGACTGCAGAGAAGATGAGTGGTACGCGAATCTGAGTGGGCAGGTATCACGCACTGTCCCTGCGGCCGCTGCATTGAATTGTATGAGCAAACGACACGCGACTGCAGCAGAAGGCAACGGGCGTTACCTAGGAAAGCAGTTGCAGCAGAATCCTTGAGATCTTTTAACCATCGAGGGGAGGCGCCTTTTTCGTCTACCGTTCCCAACGCATCGAGAACCATGGCGGGAGTGGTACTCCCATCACGCTTAGTGGCATGATGAGAAAGATCCGTCCATCGTGATTGTTCGCTCACCATCCTTTGCAAAGCATGATTGAAGGGAACTTCTACCCAGTCATTGGTCCATTCTCTGCATATTTCTGCGTTCCTCTTGATTGTCATACCCGGGAACCACGAGGGGATGTTCAGAACTGGCGCCCAATCAGTTTCTACTAGGAAACAGGTAGCAATATGTTCCTTTACTTATCGGAAACGCTCCAAGGGGCGCAGCTACTTCCGGAGGCAAGGCGCTTGTCACGAGCTCACTTACCCTTCCAATTGTATTTACTATGTGGTCATCGGATATTGGGTCGTAGTCGTAAACGGCGTTGGTAAGAACCGACGAAGCATAACTACCACAAATGAGGGTGAGTTAGTACGTCGTTGCATTGCTGACAGATATATAGCTTGGTCGTGACATGCAACTTACTGGAGCAAATGTTCGGAGTAACGTTCAGGGGAGTCCAGTAGCCGATGGAGTAACTGGTGTACTTTACGTTGCTGCATGGGCACGAACCTTGACGCAGAATTTGCCTTGAAGTTCTGGTGGAGGAACTGACGCTGACGGCGCCATCTCTCACCGTAGGGCAAGTATGCCGTATTAAAAGCCACCCCGAAACTTGAACGCATGGTATTATAGGATTCGCCACAAGAGAGTGGGAAGGAAAACTTACAGTTCATTGGTGATGATGTTCGGTCTGTCCGAGTAGTTAATTGAACGGTCTTCGAGGAGATCTTTGGCAATCTTCCTGGAGCTAATGATGATGATATCCTTGTCGAACAGCCGCGCGTATACAAGGTCGCCTGCCAGCGTGGGTGTCTGAGAAACTTGTATGCTGGGAAGAGGTAATGTGGATCGGACATACCGTACATTTTTGACCACTTGGAATAGGTCAACCAGGGCGCTTTGACGTTGATGTCATGCATATTTCCCACAACGGGGAGTGGTGGGGGGCCAGGGGGTAGTGGATACGGGGAGGGTAAATTTTGTCTCTTGAGGCGTCGACGCCCGAGATCCACGACTACGACGGAGGCAAGTGCCACCAGACACAATGTTGTCCACTGCGCAGACGACATCTCGAGTGCAGGACGCGGACCTGGCCGCGACATCTTGGTCCACTATATAGCATTCTGTGGCTTTCCCGGGATTATGACACATTAGGATCTGATCGCGATTGCGCCTCAGAATCTTGATCGGACTGTAGGGGAACCTGCATGTGTACCAGCTAAGTAGGTACATACACAAGATAAAGACCGTGAAGGGCCCACCTGTTACCAGGTAGGTACGCGACGGAGGCAGACGCAGAGTCTTCGTGGACGCATGCGATTCAATTTCACGTATACTTGTAAATGCGAACGCCAAAAGGGCAGACTCTGGTGCTGCAGGCAGTAATTATGACTCTGCGTATATCATCTCTGTCGAATTGCTGTGGCGGTGGCTTCTGTTTTTTTTTGATGCTCCGCACCATAGGAAGGTTTACCTGGGTATCTCTACAATAGGGCCCCTGAGATTAAGGACCGAACCGCGGGGTCTACTGTGTCGGGGTACGCTGAGACATAATTATAAGAAGTCCTCAGTTGCCAGGTGGATTGCAAGCCACCATTCCAGATATCGTAGCGACGCCGCGAGGCACCAATCCCCGACTCTAGATACAAACAAGCTGCCAAGCAACAAGCGTTACCCAAGGAATGCGTTGGGGTACAGGCGAAAACTCGTTTGTTAATGACATTGCCATTATTAACCAGTTATTGACAATTTAATAACCGCTAAGAAGTGGGGGGGCGAAGGATCTGGTCCCGCGGGTTAATTAGCGCTACTAGTAATAAGTCCGAGGTGGCTTCTCAGCCTCCGTTCTCGTCCTCCGTCTCTCATCGTTCATGCAGATCGTCAGCGGAAGTTATTGTCCTTTCCAGGCAACTTATCCATGTGACTTTTTATGCACAAAAACACCCCACCTCCGCTCGACCATGCCTCCTCAACAGCTCACTGGAATGCAATGAAAACTAGATAGCCAGACCCTGACAAGGCCAAGGAATTCATTCTCCAATGACCAAGTAACCAAAAGGAAAATCTCGAAAATATGCTAACCACAAAATTCCAAGGCTTGAAATGCCAATTTCAGAACAACTTGTTCTTTGCTAATTGGTCAACATGGAATGGATTCTCTACACTCATTGGAGTAGAATGGCACTGTTTGCATTGAATTCCAGTGAGGCATTGAGCAGTTGGAGTTGACTGGAGATGAAAGGTGTTTTTGAGCATGACAAGTCATGTGGACAAGTTGACTGAAAAAGACAATAAATCTATATTTTTTGTACAGTTGAATTGCTCATACTGTATAGTGGTGGGACCACCTCAAAGCTTATACAATACCAGAAATATACAACATGACAATGTGACACACTGTGACATAATGATGACCCCTGCCAAAAGTGTGACATGAAAACATTATCATACAGTGCAGTGCAGTGGGTAGCCATAAAGTTAATGAGTAAATTATGTGTTGAGAGATGTCTATTTAGCATCAAGTAATTCCTCCCATTGTATGTGAGCTCAAAATACCCAGAGTTCTCTCAATAACTTGAGTGATGATCCAGCATCCCCAAATACCAGACATACACTCTTGAGCTGCTGACAGAGTTTGAGAGCACTCTCGCAAGTGAGGGTGGAACCTGAATCTTCATTGTCACTGTCACTGTCTGGGTCCACCTCAATCACATCTCCATTGGTAACTGCCATCTCCTGACAAACAGAAGTTGCAATTGCCTCATCAGTTGCTAGCTTGGTGCTGGAGTCAGAATTCCCTATGTCTTGTTCCTCAGTAGGATCTAGTATCTCATTGAGTGATAATGGCTCCCCAAACACACAGTTGCATTGCTGGAGAGCATTAAAAAATAGCATCAGCATCTTCTCAGCATCAGATAGTTGAGATGGTGGTTGTCCCAGTGTGGGAATGAGGAGAGGTGGAAGGAGTATCCTGTGTATTTTTCTGCTTCTTTTCAGGTTGGTTATACTGAGCAGGTTTGTCTCTTGGTTCATGCTTCTCAGAAGGCATTGTAATATTGGGTAGTGTAATGTTCATTAATTTTAGATTGCAAACCTAAATACCTGGGTACAACAATGTTGCCCTGGATGGCATTGTTGTCCCAACCTGCAAAATTGGTCATGTCATAATGTATATTTTCCATGTGGCACCTATATGTTACGCTTGTGAGATCCTAAGAGCTCGCAGCAATAACACCAACA
>KN825222.1:0-25739 GCA_000827395.1 Paxillus rubicundulus Ve08.2h10 | reverse complement strand
ACACTACTTCAAAGTATCCACTGTGAGCTTGAACGGAAAAAAATCAGTAGAAATGAGTGAGATCGTCAAAAACCTCAGTGTCACGTTGCAGAATCACGTCGGTGTCACCTGCCGAAGGTGCCGAGAACTGAGTTTGAAGTCTCTTGTTGCCATTTTGGTGACCTGCCGACTGACAGTGACACACTGTTGACCCATGGCGCTGGTCCGCCCGCGAAGGGCCAAGGGAAGGACAGGCAAGCTACGTGCTACGTCTGATCCTACCTATGGGTCGCGCATGCAGCGTGCGATTCAGGAGTGGGCAATACAAGCCACAGCACATAGCCTGATTCATCCAGTATTGCCTCATAATCTAATCTAGACAGGCAACCTCACTTTGTAAATGCTGGCATTGACCACTCAAGACCCATACCTAGTACTTACTGCTACAGCTACCCTAATACCTTGTAGATACTCGGAAATACATTCGTTTACCCTCGTCACGCTGCCATTCGCTGGAAGGAAATGCCAAGCGGAGCTTGAATGCGGCATTTGCGACATTCTGTGACGATCCGTTATTTCCTGTGACCGCCGACTGGTGTGTGCTGCCGAGTACACTGTAAGGCATAGTAGCACTACCAAGTTCAAAACAAAGCTATGCTGATAACTAACATGTAGAGAATGCAAAGAGAATATGTAGATATTTCTAATATCATTAAAAATGAAGATAAGAACAAGTATCATCATGGTGGAGACTCGAAGTGAGGATCAGGACCCTGTGGACATCCAATTTGCTGCTTGCCACACTCGACTCGTCTCGCACAGTATAAAATTCTCCACTTTTGCAGGTCACCACTAAACCACAAAGTAAAAATAAAATAAAACTCTTCGTTGCTTATTCTTTAATTTTCCATGTCTGAGTTCTGGTCATAACGACGTTGTAGATTACTAGCGTATTTTTTGCAGTATGTCACGCTAGAATCACGGTTTAGTCACGTGGGTTGGATGAACCCGCATGAGGCCTACCTTGGACGTCTCATGGGACTGTTTTCAGAATCCGAGTCGCGATCCGAGTCAGCAATCGCAAATACTGTCGAAACCCTAACCTAGGCTAAAGCAGGACTTGGCCTCCCGATCCTCACCGCGAAGTCAGTGACCACTGGCAGCTAAGTGATACGTAGCACCATCCAGCTACAGAACCGCCCAGCATCACTCCAAGATGTCCACTGCGCCCCTGGCAACCCCGCATACCCCAAGCCTTCGCCGCTCCACTGAGAGCTATGGGGAAAGGGCCTGGCGAAAACTGAAAGAAGAGCCTCTCGTTCCCCTCGGTAAGCTTTACCTACTTCCCTCTTGAATTGTCCCTCGAGGGCGTGGACATATCGGTTCTTTTCTTCATTCAGGTACTCTGTTAACTGTTGGGGCATTCACGATGGCCGTGATCAAACTCAGACGGCGGGAATCCCAATCACTCAACCGCTGGATGCGTGTGCGTGTCGCCGCGCAAGCGTTCACAGTTGCCGCCGTCTGCGCTTACTATTGGAACGCTGGCAAGCAGTATGGAGGAACACAACCGAGGGCAGTCGAGGAGCTGCAGGCAAAACGGGACGAACATGTTGACAAGGAAAGACGGGAATTCGAGGGTCGTCTGCAGGCTGCTGAGGCACAATGGAAGAAGGAGAGTCAGAGTTCGGCTCACAATACTGTCGTAGTCAAGGGAGATGTTACGACTCCTATCTCAGACAGCAGCAGACTCGACCCTCAAGCCCATTCAACTGCGAGCTCAAGTTGGTGGAAAATGGTCTGGTTGTGGGGTAGAACGTCGTCATATCCACAACAGCAGAACGAAGGCGGAAATGCCAAAGACGACCGTGACAAGAAACCCTCGTAGAACAACACTATTCACATCCGTACACTCCTCACATAACACTTATAAAACTGATGTGTTTGAGATTGGATCTGGTGAGTTACATTGCGTGGCAACGTCCAAAGACGCTCCAGTACAGCAAATGGGACTGTCATCTTCTAATGAACAGGTCTGCAAATATGTATGATGGACACTGTCAGGCCTCATGTATCTCCCCTGGTTCGGACGTCGTTTTGCACCTCTACTGCAAGACGGCTCCCTCCATATAACTGATTAATGACGGCACTACGCCTTAGCACCGTCAGCTCCTTGACAGCTTCATTGTATGCCAGTGAAAGCCTGACTGGGTCCTTCTCAGCCTGTGGGATACTGTGAGCACCAAGCCCTACGGACGAGGTTCGTACTCACCTGCATATTACGGAAGTCTTCTCTCGCCCTCTGCAGAAAGTAATTGCGGAAGTTGTACGAACTGAACGACCGTGCTGTACGCAAGGTTGAACTGTACAGACTGATGATAGCTCGTGGAGATGGCGTGGTAGCCATTGTCAAGGTGGAAACGTAGTTGCGGAATGTGGCCCTAGAATATCTTCAGGACGCCCACGCAGGAGATATCGTCAGTGGACAAGTGAAGATCGACGTAGGCACTGCACTGCCAATGTCGTGAAATGGAGTAGTAAAACTCTCGGAGCATTGTGGTGTATTAGTCAAGGCCCACGTCCCAAAAAGGTAAGTAACCAAGGCTGGTGACCCGAGAGCAATTTTTGATAATTATGCAGTAGCTAAATAATTTAGAGCGTCTCCTGAGACTGTTTCCATGAGAATTATTTCATAACCAATGTACAATGACACGTAACACCCGAGAGTGAGAAACGAAATCGCTTCAGATCTGCGCCGATAAGTTGCACGGGTACTACAGTGTGGTCGACTCACTGCATCCCTCCAGCTTCAGCAAGTCTCGGCAGCGGTCTAACCCCGGGCGCGCTGAAACAAATTTAATCAGTCCCACGAGCGAGGATGGAAAGGGTAGGAACTCACTGTGAGCTGGGCGGCGAAAGTCAAGCTGGTGAACGCGTACACAGGGGGTAAATTGGAGGAGCTGTTCGACTTCGCGCTTGACATGATCTTTAACAAATCCGACGTCGGTACCATAGAACTCCAGATAGCGCAGGGAACAAGAGGAGCGAGACAGCATAGCGGCCACGGACTGGACATGTCGCACCCTCCAATTTCCGACGACAACGAGGGTGCGCAAGGACGGAAAAGATAACATGTCCAGAACTTCGGGGACAACTAGCCCATCTGATGCGACGAATTTTAGCAGGTTTTGATGGGTAAGTCGCTTGGTGAGTCTTCCGTTGAAGCGTCCATACGACATGCCCAGGTGCAAAGAGACAAGTTCTGGAAAGTACGCCAATATTTCAAAAAGGTCCGAAGGGTGGAAGCAGCATGCGAGTGAAAGGTAGCGTAATCCTTTGGCTACACCATCAGGTGATAGGGATTGTACGCGGATGTTATTCAAGCGGAGGCAGTTGAGTTCCTGAGCAGAGCGGAACATATCCAAGGAGAAAAGATTCCAATTTTGGCTGGAAAACGTTTTAAGCATCGGCGTGTCTATGCCTTGGCTGAACAAGTATCGGGCTAGGACAGGAGGGGCAATGACGGTGGACCAATGGAAAGCATGCGAGGCGAATACGAGAAGAATGTCGTTGCATAGCGGGGGTGGCACGAGCTCAGTTGTACCCGCCTCTCCGAACTTGATCCATCTAACGTCTACCTCTAGATGTAATTTCAAAGGCAGGCTTTGAGCGTTCAACAGCCATGTTTCGAGCATGTCGCGCAGTAACCGTAAGCTCCGAGGGTATTTGGCCCGGTAGGCATGTCTGGATAGCCGAATTGAACTCCAAAGCTCCGGAGTAGAAGATGAAATTGCTTTCCACAGTCTACAAACTTGCGTCAGGAGCAGCGGGGCTTGGGAAGGGTCCGGCTGAGGAAAGAAGATATCGGCGTCTAAGCTCTGTGTAACACCCAGCGGCGTGATCTCGGTGCATTCCACGAAAACTTGTTGCAAGATTTCAGTTGGAAGACGCCTGATGGGCGAGATAGACTCTTGTGGGTTGTGGGTTGATCCTGGGTGTTCGTTTGTATAAAGCCACTCTTGTCCATCCTTTGCAATGGGAAACAACCTCCTCATTTCTGCCACCGGTTAACGAGATCCCAAGGTCGACTTGAGGTATTGCAACACTTACCAAGGTATGGAGTGGCAATGACTTTGTATCGAACTTCAGACACGCTACTAAGGGATGGGAAAAGCTGTCTTGGCCCCAAGCTGGGCGCTGAACTTCAGTCAATACGTAATGTAACACGGACTACATGATGTACGTACAAACGCCTGGAACACAACCGAATTAAACACGTTGAAGTCACGAGTGAAGGTCGCGATATGCATCAGGTAGATCAGCGTATAAAAGCCTCCGTCAAGTCGGGCCAAGAAATCATCCTTGGCCGATGTTCGGACACCCAAGTGAATGATCAATTCGTTTTGCAATGCACTATGATATATTTGGGGAAGGGCCCATCCCACGATTGAGGTCGATGGGTTTAAGGAAAGGAATTTCGAGGCACTGGAAAACTCCGGAATTGTCAAAACATTCGAGACTTGAGAATCGCCGACTGGGCCTTATGATCACAACGATGAACGTTCCGAGCGACTGCCTCCAACATCTAGCTATCCTTTCTCTGGTCATCCCTCCAAGATTTGCTTCAGTATCGGAGCGACTAGTTTGCGGGTAGCTGACGTGTTTTTTTGCTTATAGATTCGTGCGACAAAAGGGGCGCTGAATGGCGATTCGTCAGACTGCTCGATTTTTCCATGGTCCTTAAAGCCGTAACGTTTGAACTTGGCGCTCTTTAATTGAAGGACTTCTTTGGCTTCGAGGCCACTAAAGAGGCTCTGTGACAGCTGGCGTTTGGAGGACTGTTCGTCAACCACCCACATCTGCTCCCGCTTGCCTTTGTCCTTCCTGCTCCTGAAAGTGGTGAGCACACCGAGGACCGAAAGGCCACGTTCCTTCATCCAATCTTGTACGGCAGTCACGGCGGAAGTGGGCGATGGCGAGAAGAAAGAGGAAAAGCGTAAAGGAACGGTAGCCAAGCCCGCCTTCATCGGACTGGCATGACTTGAAGAAACGGATGAAGAGAAATTGAGATTATATTCCTTGTAGTCTCGCCGAAGCAGATCTCGTGGGGTGAGATGCGATACGGCAAGCTTTTTCGCACTGAGAGTGCTGGAGAGTGATTGGATCAATGGATGATCTGAGAGAGCCACGGAAGTACCGGTCGTTTGTACCAAAACCCCATCCGACAATGATGCGTTGGACCAAGGAAGAAGCCACGCTGCAGCTTTGTGATCCATGTTGAGTGCTTTTCCGCCTTTGCGTAGACCCTGTGTGTCCACCAGGATAGCGCATAGCAGGAGAGTCGCGAGCTCCGCGGGTATCCGCAGCGCTGGGTATGACATGATGAGTCCTGTGACGAGGGATGCGCAGCTCCCCGACGGTTCTATGATCCTTGGCGACGCAGTGTCTAAATACTTTCCTTCATCCTGATGATGATCAACCACAGCTACCACCTGTGTATTGGGTTTTGCGTAATCAGGGTGAAGACTATTGTGGTCCACCAACGCGTAACTCGTGCACAGATTCGGCTTAGGCAAATCTTCGGGGCAAAGAAGCCCTTGGAATTGCTCGCCAATGCCAGCTAGCTGCAGCGCGTAAACGTTCTCTGCTCTCAGAACGAAGTCCTGGCAAGCGGTGGTCAACAGCGCGATCGCTGGAGCTGTTGTGTGCGATAGCAGCCATGCATAGGCAATTGAGCTTGCGAGACTGTCTAGATCTATGCGTGGTCACAGAGTTAGTCCTCGATGACGAGGATGACTGGCATGAGTGTACCTCCTGCCTCATTGCCCATGACTATCGTCCAACCTCGTCCCTGGTTCGCAAGGAAGCGGGGTTTCTGCGCAGACAGGTAATTCGATAGAGATGGCGTGGACATCGTTCTTATGGCTCTTGGATCGAAAGGTGACGAGAGATGGGTAGATGCGAATCGTTTGAATATGTCTGGCCAGCTGGCGCTTGTGAGTGGCCCAATTCTAAGCAAGTTGCAAGATATTACAAGTGAGCGTTTCCGTAGATCGCAAGGATGCGTCCAAGTTAAGCCACGGCAGTACTTGCTGACGAGTCGTGCGGGGGACGCTTGGCTGCCTAGAATGAGTCTTGAGATCAAGGCAATCACCTTTTTCCTACTAGAGGATTTAAGTTGCGTTCCACGCTCATGTGAGGTTGGGTGTAACCTGAAACGCATTCGTCCGACACCATCCGATGCCAAAGAAGAAAATAATATCTGGCAAGTCGAAAACGTTTCGAGCACACTGAACGTTTTATGAGATATTACATGGATGATGCGAGGGAATGTTTACATGAGCGCTTCAACTCAGTCGCGGTTAAGACTAGGCCTGGGCCCGTCGCACCGTCACTGTCTTCATCAACATTCCCAGCACAAGTCACTCAATGGGTGTGTACCAGCTGGGGCAAATAGCAAATGCGTCGGCGGCAAGTTGAAACGTCGGCAGATGCGCCTTACTACCAAAACGAAGGCGGGCGCGCTGCCCACCAGTGCTTGCCAACTCGTGCCAAGGAAGAGGACAGTCGACTCTTACTGAAAGTCTGCTCTCTCTTGACTCTCATACTACTCTCACTGAAACAGTGTCGGCCAATATCTTTTTTTCGACACAGGTTTCGCAGAATCGATGCAGATACATCGGTCAGTCCGCCAGAGGGCAGTGTCTAGGCAGCCAGCTACCGCTTCTTCCACAAATCCTGCCTCTCCAAATGCGGCTTGTACCTTAGGGTGCGCAGTCACCTTCTCGTAATGAGCGAAGACATTCGAGTACAGGGCTCTCTCAGACGCTCCGCAAGTTACCCTTGCAGCCTGCTGGCTCACTCCTGCAAGGGCAATGTCGGCGAGGGTAAGCTTATCTGCGATCAGAAAGCCTGAGGTGCTGGATGCAAGGTGTTCATCAAGGAACTTGAGCGCACGAGCCTGTCTTTGAAGCCCAGCATTGTGTAGCTATAACAACCCTAGTAAACGTGCTGCGCGTTGGGATGACTGGGGATCGTACCTCCTTGCTGTATGGCCCGAGGTATCCGGAAACAAGTGCTAAGATCTCGTAACTGAAGCGCGAGATTTCGGCTTCTCCGAAGTGTACCCATTGGTCAACGAGAGCAGCTTCGTTCGCATCCTTTCCGAGCAGTCCTGACTCGGGAGCGAGGGAAGACACTATCACACACGTTTGTATCATTGGCGAATGATAACGACTGACAAGGTAACGAGTGGTTATACAACTTACCATAACGCGCAATAGCCGCTCCTTCGAACAGTTTAAAGCCCTCGTTATTCTCGAAGGCTGGTATCTTTCCCATTGGGAACTTGGTGAGATATTCAGGGGTTTTGTTGGTCACCCCAAAGTCGACTGTGGGAGTCTCGAGTTCAAGATCTGCGACAGCCGCAGCCGCAAGAATCTAGAGGTAGGTTGTTTAGAGCCAAACTCACAGCCACGTCGCGGATGGCGGTTCGACGTACGACTTTGGATTGAAGCTGGATTGCCATGCCCCAGAGAGTGCCAATGGGAGCCATGTCGTATCGAATCACGGTATGGATGTGTAGGAGGTTCAAGTCTTTCAAGTTGGGTCCTGATGTCCTGTGGGCCTCAGAAACTTCATATTTAAATCCGTTCGACACTTGCTCCGAACTCTACGCAAATTGTGAAGTGCTGACAAGTCCATCATGATAGCCACAAGAAATAAACAGCGACCACGGCGCAGTGCAGATTCTATGACAAACCAACTCACGATGGTTACAACATCCCGGTGGCAGATGGGGCGCGCTCCGGCCGTCGTCACATGCTACCGGAGCTCTGGCTGGCTCAAAGTTACTGATGGGCTAGTGGATATTCCAAAGACATTCCTCCTGTCATGGTTGGCTGATATAGTCACGGATACCAGAGAGGTTCTACAAAGGAGGATGAACGCACGTCGCGCAGTGCAGTGCGAAACAATATTCACACTTCAACTTGATCATCCATTTCGAAGGTGCGTTCTGCTGCGTAAGTTTCAACCTGCGGTGGGGTGATATTGAGAACAGGAATACAGGAGTCAAGTCACGTGATGATCTATCTCCCTTTGGAGCACAAAGCCAAATCTTTATCATTGCTTTATCATACATTTATGTTCCCTTGACTGCACCTCGTTGGCCCGGCCACAACCCATTGCTACGATATGGCGAAATACCTCTTTCACTCAGACGTCCAACTTGTGCCACTTGATGGCGTCCACGCGAGCAGACCACCTCGCAGCTCGACGCGTCGGGAACGCGAACTTGACCGCTGGGACTCAAGTATTTAGCCTTCGTTATCACAGACAGGCAGGGTTTACGCTACAGGGCCTTCCTCATGACATCATCTACCATATCACCACCTTTCTCGGCGTACTTGATCTGATTTCCTTGCAAGAGGTCGGTGCTTCCTTTCAATAATTGATGCTTTCTTTCGCCTCATCCTAATGGCTGGGCAGGCATTACCTTCGCTCTCAGTCCAGAATGTGTCTTACCTTTTGTGGTCAAGAGTCTACAGAAATTCATCGTTACCTCGTCCCCCTGGTCCGCTCGCTCTTGCCGAGATTAACAACCATGTCATGACTCTCAAGCAAAGTGCATGTCTTCAGCGCATGTGGGCTGAAGTTCGCGCCAAAGGCGCAAGCCGTCTGTCTATGTGGACATACTCGGCGATGAAGGCATCGGAATCTCAATTTGGTAGGAAACGCACTTTGGACTTATCTTTCAAGGATAGCCGCGAGGGCAAGTTTGCGGTTGTGTTCAGCCGGTGGTTGTTCATCGCAATTCCTCGAGAGGACTGCGTGGTTTGTCATGATCTGGATGCCCCGGACGATGAACTTGGCAAGTTCACCAGGGTGTACAAGTCCCAAGAAGCAGAAATCCTGCACTTTGCTTGTGCGGAAAGCACGGGTCTGAATGGCCAACCCATCGCTTTTGCGGTAGTCAAGGAGAGGCGCTGCAGCTCTTCCCATGGTCATTCTTTTGTTATGTTTGTCGTTCGGGATTCTCTCGTATTCGCATGCACTCACCGGCCCCTACAGAAAGATTCTGAAAGTAGAAGCACCGCCTCTATCCTCTCCTGGAGACGTCAGGCAAACACAGCTCAAGGAGGCTCTCGTGAGCATTACGGGCTGGAGCAGCTCTGCTTTCACGGTCACTCTCAGTCCTACCCTCCTAGTCGTTGCCGACGATTCGAAAGACATAAACGAACTTGGCGTGATCTGCATGGATGCATCCTCGTTTGAGAGGTACCGATTATCTTTTGAAAGCACGGTGAGACACGGTTTCGCGTTTTGCCTTGTGTTCACTGACGTGATCGCGTTTACTACCATGGTAGCTTGGCCTATTTAAGCCCGTAGCCATTACTTTCGTCCCGTGCACGACCTGTGTTCTCGTGATACGCGTTTTCATGCGTGGAATTCCTGTTGAAGGTGGTGGTTGCACGAGCGTCGTGGACGCTTACGATACTGAAAGGCCATTCGCACCAGGATTCAATGTTTTGCGGTTGCTACAGCACACTCACCGCGGAACCACGGACTATTTCATCAGGGATGCAAAGCTGCTTGATGACCCAGCATACTCAGCTGCAAGTGCTCGCATCGTTCCCGTAAGCATGGCCGCCTTGCGGGGGTTCTGCACGCATTCCCCGAATCCCCAATTAACCATCACGGCGACGTTTGTTGGTATTCGAAATCTATCACGGCCGCTGAAAAGCTCGTTCCTTGGGATATTACGTATGGTGTTGTCTCCTGTGGAACCAAGGATGGGACCTCCGCCAATTTTAGGTGATGGACCCTTGTTCTATGGATGGAGACCCCCAGGAACCTCTTCTACAATTCAGACCACTATCGTTCCACCGACTTCCAAATCTTTTGGGGAGATCACTGTCGAGTACACGCCTCTTCACATCCTCCCTGCTCCGCTACGTCTCACATTCTTCCAGTCAACAATCAATGGGTCGACGAGGGGGATCATATTCGTGCCTTCCGAAGATCAAGCGACTGACGCTTACAAGGCGCGATCGTCCCCCGTATTGCCCACTTTCGAGGGTGTGTGTATCCGACTGAATGCAAGGGATGAAGGAAGCGAAGCGATCGGGGATATCTGGACTGCACATCATCCATCCTTCCAGTTCTTCGACGGCCCCGCTGGACCGGAAACCACTTCTCCCGTCAAGATCGATATCACCTCGCTACCATACGCACCCACTATTTTCCCTCCAACTCTACTCGCTTTTGATAGTGTCCGAGGACGAATGGTATTCCTGAGGTTGGGTGCCCTGTCACCCGGGAGGTTGGAGCATTGGCCAAAAATCGAAGTCTGGGATTTCTGTTGATGATATTCCGCCAGGCGGGCTTTGCGTGTTCACCCTGCCAAAGAACCATGTAGAGTAGTGGATAGAGCGATCTCGAGAACGTGCACAACGGGCCATGAGTCACATTGAAGCGTCTCTGGACAATTTCAAACCTTGGATTCTCGAGTATCATCCGAGGCCTGGGTAATATTATCGGACCCTCGGTATACCTTGGTTAATCCGCTCAGAAGGTTGGTGGCATCACTACCGAGAGTTGTTTTCAAGTTGCTCGAGTCGTCCGAGTCGGTCGGCCCCCTTCACGGAACGTTTGCCACTGGTGGGCCCAAGCTGGCAGCATCGACGCTCGAGGCTCTCTCCGCGACTCGAATACAGTCGACTCTCTCATAACCCATACCCCAGATAACCCATAGGATTTTTCAATTTCCCAAATTGCTTTGCATCATTGTATAACCTCCCTCATAGCCCATAACCCCATTGACAATCCCAATGGCTATGGCCCGTTATGAGGGAGTCGACTGTATGTACGAATCAACGCAGGTATCGTGGATGCACTGGGGCCGTAAAGCTTCGAAACATAGTCTTTCAAGAACCGCCCTATCGAAGTTATGAGTTAACATCGATCTCCGATGATTGACGGTGAGCGGTGGTGCCAGACTACGACGAAGCCACAGGATGTATACATGTCCTCCCTTGGGTATTGTCCTCGAAGTGCCCTCTTACACTGCCCTCTTGCGGCGGTCGTCTCGGTGTCGCGACTTGTTCAATGACCCGCGCAGCAACACGCCCAGAGTCGAGTTAGTCTATTGCGAGCTAAGGCTACATTATAAGTGCCGGGATCTGGCCCTAGGAGGCAGTCGATAGCACCATAAGGAAGGGAAATATGTGCAGCAGACATCCAGGCATAACTATGTGACGATGAAAAAAGGTGAGATTTCCAAGGAGAGAAGGGAATTGGGGTGAGGACGACTGTGACTAGATATAATACACATTTCTGAGAGCCATGGGGATAAAACTGAGAAATAATGGGGCGGACAAGGAGCGGCGCAGAGTTGGGTGGGGGGGAAAAGAAATCAATCAATCAACGGTACCTCGCACCGAGCGTCCTAGATATGCCGTGAATCAATCGTAAGAACGCCAGAACCCATTGTTCTCATGTAAAGAAACGGTTTCTTGGTGCCATGGTTGAGTCATTGGCTGCGTGTGCGATTCAGGGAACGGCGACTGAGGTATGGACGCGTGTCGTTCTGGGGGTTTCATAGCGTACATGCCCAGGTGTGACTTGTCATGCTGGTATTGGAAGACACTGCCCTCCCGGGAAATGGGATCCCGCATCTGGAACTGAGGATCCTCGTTTCCATGGTTCATCGATAGGGGAGGTTCGGCATCGACCGTGACCAGCGACACGGGACGAGACTGTGAATTGGCAGTCTCCTGATAATGAGGACCGTAGGGGTAATAGTTCTGCATTGAGGCGGACATATCGAACGGAGCTGATCGTTGGTCATGCGAGGACGGAGGTCCGCTAGAGAACTGTGGACCGTTGCTCGTGTACGGTGAACTGATGTTGGAATAGCTTCCACTAGACGGAGCGTATGAAGCAGGGCTGGAGCTGTTGTATGGAGCATTGTGGGTCTGCTCATAAGAGGGAATGGGTGGGGAGACCTTCGAGAACTGCCGAGAACTGATCACGTCTTGGTTCATCTCAGCAACATCGTAGCACCGCGATTGTGACAAGTCTATGTCCATCTGTGCCCGAGCCCGAACCTGGTCTGCGGCGCCGAAAGGAACCGTGAATTTCACGGTGCCGTCGTTGGAAAGGTCCTGAGGGGTAGAAGAATTATGCATGTTCATGACGCTACTGGGAGATGACGTGGTCTGAGTAATCTGTGCGAATGGCGACGACTGATGATACGGTGGATGCTCCAAGGTCGGAGTCGACACAACCGAGGGCGCCCGGCTCGGAGGCAGGGGTGCGGGAGGTATGGAAACATCACTGTTAGCACTCGGGTTGGCAGCGGCGGCCGACAGTGACGTGCGCAGCATGGAGAATGGTGATGATTCTTTTCCAGGTCGGACACGAATGCCAGTCTGTGGATAGGGAGGCTTCTTCGTGTGCTTGTCTTTGCACTTGGACGCATCGGATGATATGCTCGATCCACGCTTTGGCCCAACAGGCAGTTGTAAAGGTACACGTTTCGACTGTTCCTCCACAAGATTGGCACGACTAGCGTTCTGAACACGGTGGTCCGAGCCAGGACCGCTGGGCAGTGGGCGCGGGCCAGGTGCAGAAGATGAAACGGTTGACGACGAAGCAAGCACTGACGAACCGCCTGACGCAACAGGAACACCGACGAATGGGAACTGGAAGTCATTGTGCAGTCGTTGGGCACCGACTTCGAGCTCGTCGTGCTTCCTCTTGATCCCTCCCAAAGCTGGATCTGAATTACTAGCACGCGCACCCTCGGCTTTCTTTTGTAAGAGCTCAACGATCTTCACTGCCTCGTGCACAGTTCCTTCTATGCCCCCGCGCATGGAACCCCGCCCCGTATTCAACATTGGATCGCGCATGACCTCCAGTGCATAGTTGACGTCTTCGACAGCAATATGCACCCAGACGCTAGTTGGGTCCTTGATCACATTGTGCACGCATGCGACGGCCGCATCAAAGAGTGCCCTACCAAACGAGTAAAAGTTGAACAGTGCGGGCATTGGCCGTCGTCCCTTAAGATCAGGACGCTGCTTCCACATCCAGCATAGTACCCTCAACGAATGAATGATACTATGTGCCGCGGTGAACGCGCCGACAGTGGCTTGGTAATACGATGTAGAATCCCCGTGGCCATACGAAGGTCTCAAAAAGGGAACGTAGACTTTCATGATGAGGCGGTGTGCAGTTATTGCCAACTCACATCGTTGAGCTAGAAGAATGGGAGACACGGCAGTGAGATCGCGGGGATGAGCTGATGGAGACGAGCTGTTGGCTGCATCTGACGAATGGGAATGTGAACCCTGGACATTCGGGAGGTCCGAGGGGATGTCGAGTCGAAACGCGGAAGGAAGATCTGCAAGCCATTGTTTGATCTCATTTGCGCATGAGGCTGCTTGCTCCAGGGTAAACTGTTCGTGTGCAGCCAGATCGCTCCTAACGGAGTCCCTCAAAGACCGCTTTTTGATATCCTTGACTAGCTGTGCAAGCCTAGGCTGTAAAGTGAGCATTGCCACTGAAACACTGAATCGATTGGACAGCATACCGGCATTTCAACCCAAAGTACTTGAAATCTGTGGGATTAGGCTCGAGTGATGAGAGTGGACTCCGTGGGAGAGGAATGGATGTGGATGCAGGTGTGAACACATCCTCATCTACATCCATGGGCAGACGCGTAGTGTGTTCCATATCCGAGATCAGGGGCGTTCGACCCATATAGTCCGATACAAACCTGAAACAGACCCATGAATGAACGTATGGCACAAGTGAGCGGCGAACCACTAACAAGTCATAGTAGAAGATGTCCCACCAGAGGCGCCGTCTTGACTCGGCCTCGAAGAGGCTGAATTTACCAGGGAACTCGTCAGGATCCATGTCCAGCCCCATGGTACGGGCAACATTAACCATTTTACCAACCTAGAGATGTAAAAATTAAAAAAAGAACATGTACGTTGATCAGCCATTATTAATTCATTCGTCATTGTTTCGGTCTGTATTACTCACGTCGGGTAGGAGGCTATGTGGGACACGAGCTTTGCTGTCGTGCAATGCATACAGCACGTGGAGGATCATAGTCGTGAGGAAGTCTAGGTCGTATGGACTCGACTTCTCGAAGATTGATAGCGCTTGCTGGGAAAGGGCGAAAAGTACAGCAGGAGAGGATACGTCTTTGGAGACACCCTTGCACCTCTTACTCGGGGCAGGGAGAAAGTCCGACTTCTTCCGAGACGGTGGTCGAGATGACGAAGAATCGTCTTGAGCCATTCCACTCCCAAGAGCTGCTCCCAACCGTGTTTCCTCGTCGGCGATTTCTCTGTCAACCAACGTACCTAACGCAAGGGCCGCAGCAACAGCTGCGAAAAAGGAGATTGTAGGTTTAGAAGTAGCTAGAGTTCGGACAGACGTGGGAGTGGCGGCAGATGACCCGAAGAATATCGCACGGGCAGTCTCTTTTGCGACCGACGAACCCCCACTCGCACTAGAACGCAATCCGCTTTGGCTGCTCGACGACGAGTCGGGATTAGCCCCGTCATTTCCTTCGACTTCGGAAGCCCACTTGAACATTGCCTCTGCACGGTCTTTGAAGTGCTTGAAATTAAAACAAGGGTGCATCCTCAGAATATCTTCCACGTTGTCGTAGAGCTTCTGTCGTTTCCGTGGAGCGAAGGGTAGATATGCGATTAGCCGTGGGGTTGCTGAGGGGGCTTCACTGGCTGTAGGTGTTGAGGAAGCGTAGTAAGCGGACAGTGGGGGAAGGAGGAGGTGCACTGGGAGGTCAGGACCTCCGCAAGAATCCTGTTCTGGAAGAGTGACAGTTGCAGGTTCGAGTTTGACCTGATTAGGCAAGGCGTAAGACGGACAAGATGATTGCGCAGGTGGAGGCTGAACAGGTAGAATATCCTTTCCCAGACCGAGTTCGTCAAGCCAGATTGTTGATATGTCATCCAATGAAATTGCGAGGGAAGAACCTGAGTGACCGACCGCGAGGAGGGCACGATCGCCATGCGTTGATGCAGGGGGGTGGTTGTAGAACAGATGTGAACGTGCACCCGGAGCGGTGAACTGAGCAAGTTGCGACTCCACTTGAATGAGACGGTTATTTAGGGAGTGCAGGTCGCTAAATGGGCTCGTGAATCAAAACCAGCAAAAATAGATCCGAAAGGGGTACCAACATTTTCTCTGCTGCTGCCGGGGAATATACACATCTGGCGACAGTATCACGTTTGGTACATGAGCTGCAAGGAGTGCGTCTGTCGCACTTGAGCTTTAAGCGCTTGCACTGTGAACGTACGTGAGCCTGGTGGATATTTGATTGTATAATGCAAGGTAAAGCACGCACCTCTGCACACACAACGGTGACTCGCGAGCGGATTTGCCTGAAGGGAGGGATAAATTTGAGGGGGAAGATCAGAACGAGAAACTGGCGTACGGCCCAGCAGAAGCACCAGGACCAAGGTGGTGGTGGGACTGCGATTCAGGGATTGGGGGTGTATCCATTATGGCCGCGATATAGGGCTCGTTCTGTGGACAAAATCAAAGAAAAGAGCCACAGCAGGGGCTTGTCGTGCCAGGCAAAGACCTGAGATTGTTCTGATAGAGAGGATTGGAAGGTGTTGATGCAATATTGCTAGTACTTAGACTCCGCACGAGCGGTCAATGTGCTAATCGGGTCCTGTACCCGGACCCCGGAGACTCACATGGTACTCCTTAATTCGGTTTGATTATATAATGTAGCTTCGCCTGTGTTTGTTTTCGCTGTCAACCGCAACAGTCACGCAGAATTTCTCAACATACGTTACATTTCCGCATCGTATACCGACAAAACAAGGTTGGTTTCACGGGCGGGTAGGGGGTGTTTGCTCCGAACACGTGGATCTACTAGTAATACTCAACTCGCCGCTTCTGTGGTTCCAGAGTCCAGACGCCAAGAAATCAACGGATCTGAATTCCCCCGCGCGGCTCCGGCCCTCCTTCCGTCGCGGCGATCTCGACACCCTGCCCACCTCCCGCGAACATCTTGGCTTCTGAATCTGTCAAAAGAAACGACGCAGTATCATCCAGCATGATACCGCCAACAAAACTTGTCCTTGGATTAAGAAACTCTCGTCCGTCTTAAATGCTCCGCAACTTGCCATGTTGGGCTGGCCCTTTCGAACACGGGTTTCCCTCGCGACCTTTGTTACGACCGCGAAGGCTTCGCCCTGTCCGAGTACCTCATGTCAAGTCTAATAACTGTGTATGCATCTTCTTCCTCTCTCTATCATACGTCATACACCGTGAGTTTGTGCGGCAACTCGGCCGTATATTTCTCACACCCAACCTCAAGTGTCTTGTGTAAAATTCTTAAACAAGTCCAAGTTTTGCAGGGTGTTTGGACGAATGCGAGGTACTATTGGGTTCTCCCAGTGAGGAACGCAAAGATCCAAGTCGTCATGTACGCCACTCCACATGTTCCAGCCAGGAACGTCGGGTCAGATTGCCGACATCAAACACGCTACATGAGGAAACTTTGTTCACATCAAGCCTTGCTTAAACATAGGACTTCGGCGGAGAACCTATTCTCGCTGTATGAGAGCCAATAACCCCAGCCCACCCAACACCACATATTTTAGCTGTGGGTAGTCGTTCTGCAAGGAAGAGTGGTCAGATACATGGTACTTGGCTAAGCGGCGATCATAAGATGCCGATGTGACGCCAGACGAAAGGCCACGGAGACTGTCATGGAGATCAAGCTTACCATGGCGATAGTTACGTATCCAATGTATGGCAAAAATCTGCAAAGGAAAACACGCGATGAGCGAGTGGATTAATGAGTGCCGTATGACCTCATACGTGGGCACTGGGGAAAAGGAGACATACCCGCGGACTTTCCCAACAATGTGACGTCGCTCTAGAAAATCGAGGCCCGAGTAGAGCCCAATGTCATCAACGTGATTGTTGTCGCCCTTGGTGAGGAGGAGCTGGTTGGGACCTGGTGCGTATTTGGCAAACCTTGTGCTTCAAACGTCAGTTGCGCCAGCAGGAATGAACGACAAATTTACTGACGGGTCATTCTTTGACTCGTTGGTTGAATTTGATACAAGGATGTCACGCGTCTCAAGCACTCGGTGGACGATGGGAATTTCGGCCCCTGGGATTTTGTACACTGTAATGTCACCAGTGTGATACCGTTCGTTGGCAGGGTTGGTGAGGAAGAGAAGGTCTCCGCGATAGAATGCAGGTTCCATGGAGCCACTGGGCAGCCAGGGGCGCGTCGGGCAGTTTCAATTCAGAGGCCCCGCGGAGATAACCAGGTGACACGTACCTCAAGACCACGACGATTGGTGACTCGGTGTTGAAGAAGAGACCCAGGCCTTTCCACAGCATCAAGCCCGACGCAATGACCGATGCAAAGTTGAGTATTTGCAGGAGAAGCTAGGAGATCGAGGTTCCACGATTAATGTTACACCAAAAAGGTGGGTCAAGAGATTTCAGTGTCAGTACAACCATAAGCAGTGGCTTGGGGCGGCAGACGAACATGGCGGAAACCAAGTCTGCGAAGTGTCTTGATTTCTTCGGAGAACATCTTGAGGGAGGGAGATGTTTCAAAACGAAGCAAGTGTCCTTGTGCACGGTCCAAGACTCCAAGCTGGTCAGCTATGCAGTCCTCGTTGTTAAAAGGTCCTCCTGTGATCAAAAGAGAGACGTTGGTGACACGTCAAACTTCCACGTGGGACAGTAACGCTGGAACTTCCCAACGCGGAAATTTGTGTTGTCGAACTCGAGACTGTATGGTATATACATTGGATGTGTTCAGGGTGAGACAACTTCAAACCACTTCACAAGTTTCGTTCTCTCTACGGAGCAGCAGTCGATTAGGTCGTGGACCACAACGATAAACTGAACAACAAATGTTCCATATGACATCTAGTACTTGTTTGCATTGGGTAAAACAATACTAGTAGATGTCAGGTGGGCACCGTCAATAGTCGAGAGTCAAGGAGCAGCAACCCAAGTAAACACCTCTTCCCTCCCTTTGGCTATTTCGCCCTTCTGGCCTGAGCTCGAGTACGCTACTCGTAAGCGTTCGGTTGCAAGTTCGTCGAGCGTATTGTTGTGTTTGGGGGGTGGAGTAGACGATGGGGAAATTGTTGCGAGACGCGCGTCTCGAGCGATGCGTCTCGCACACTGGGTGGGGCCTCTTGTCAGTTTTCACCCGGACACAGCACTGGAAGATACCCACAAGCTTGACACCGTACCATGCACGTACGGTGATACCTCGTGGTGCCGATTCAGCTAACGAATCGGAATCGTCGCCGTCGGTCATATCAACCACGGTCAGAAACATCTTGACGGAGAGCGGCAAGTCACCAGCAGTATATGCGGTCTCTGCTGCTTGCAGGACATGAAACGGATTCTGAGGTGCAAGCAATAGAACATGCATAAGAGCTTGTAAGGAATAGTCATATCTGTTGAACCCGTCAGGTCACACAACACGAGACACCGTGCAAACTAAGGAAACCGTACTGGCCACAAGTCGCGTACATGTCAGCTAGCTCGAGCCAACCCTCTACGTCCGTGTAGAAGGTGTCAAGGTATTGAGATAGCTCAGTAACCGCCTTGTCAATCTTTCCAGTTCTTCGTAGGATTGAAATTCGACGCTTCCATATTGCCTTGGATGACGTGGCTGGATGTCAGGGCGGGTTATTGCGCAAAACATGAAAAGCACCTACAGCGTTGGCAGAGTCAGCTTCAAGCAGCTCTCCGTAGTACTTGAGGGCAACTTCTGGTGGTTCTGTGGCTTCCACCCGGATTCCTCTGATACAGTCCACTCGCGGTGAACCCGGAAACTTGTCGGTCAGCGATTGTAGACATTGCTGTTTCCAAACTTTTGAGCGAGAGTCCGACCCTCGGAGACATGGGCACATACGTCTGCTACATCTAGGCGCCCAACATCTATGGCAGCCAGCGTGAGCTGTTCCAAGAACGCCCAACCTGAATCGACGGAGATCGTGACATGTTCGGTGTGTTACCTCGCGCTTGTAGCACCGGAGGACGCACTGTTATCTCCCATTTTCTTGAGCCCATTCTTCTGCAGTACCAGGGAGCCCTTCTCGAATATGTCCTGCGATGCTCGTGTGTTTTGTGAGCGGTACGTTGCAAGCTGGCCCAAGGCGGACTGTAGGCTCATGATGAAGAAATCCAAGTGTACTTTATGTAATCACTTACAATCCTCTTCCTTTGGTGGCACTTCGCCCGCAGGATGGATGGCAAGCCAGGCAGGTATAAAGAGTTTTCACTTGAACCTACTTCACGGTGTTCTGACTCGGGTTACTCCAGGGATACCATTGGCATCAACCAGCTCCTGCTCACATTGACCATCACTGACGACCATCCTCATGGAAAGGAGACGCGGTTGCAGCCGATTCTACTATCACTGGCCATCTCGCACGATATTTCAAGGTCTGCATGTTTCGACGATCTAACTTATTCGATAAACTATGTCTCCGTGTGTTCAACACTTGCGGAGCATCTACCCAAGATACACCACGCATCTCTCGAAGCGCTAGTCGATCATTTATTCGATTATCTCTTCCATTTGCACTCAGAAATCCAAGAGGCGAGCGTTATCGCGAAACAGGTGAAAGGCCCTCTTCAGCCTGCCACCGTCTCCATCAAGGCGACACGGAGGAGAGACCAGTTACCAACGGTCCCGGATGAGTTTCTTCTCGAAGGGCTGAAATGTCCCGTGGTCATTGGCGTAGAACCCCATGAACGTACCCGGAAGCAACCGCTATTCTTTGATATAACTGTTCGGCGACAGAGAATGGAAAGCTCACAGGACCAAATCCCCTTCCTAGGTCTCTCAGTGTTTCTTTGTCATGTATGCCTTTGCCTGTCCGCAAGGTAAAACATGCGCTTATTCCACACATTCCCTCGCAGAAAATCGAACCGTCGGAGTTCCTGACTGTGGAGGCGCTGATTGCGGCTGTTGCTGGCCACGTTCTTGAGTATACGAGGAAACTGGACGACGAGGTTTCCGTCAGAATTTCAAAACCCATGGCGCTTCCACTCGCGGACTCTGCCCAGGTCCATATCACTCGGCGACGAAAAGATTTCCCCGGAAAATTTGCTCATCATGTGCCTTCGAATCGACCATCAGGCCTTGCAGTGTTGATAAACTCAATCACTGAGGTGGCGGCCATTCCCGACGATGCCTCACCAGTACACGCCGCTGGAATTGCACTAGGCTCCAATCTTGGCGACAGATTTGCAAACATCGAGACCGCCTTGCGTCTACTCGAAGTCCCGAAAACATTACTCGATGATCTGGCCGAGGACGCGCAGGTGTCGGTTGTCGATACGAGTTTCATGTACGAGACCGCGCCTATGTACGTCGTCGATCAGCCGCGGTTCGCTAACTGTGCTTGTATCGTGAGTTTGTGGATAAGTACTCAGGCGCGCCACGATCTCACGATGAGCCTGCGAATAGATCAGCACGAATCTTCCGCCCATGGTGTTGCTTCACCTTCTGAAGAGAATAGAGACTGTGGTGGGAAGGGCGCCAAGCATCCGCAATGGTCCTCGTGCCGTTGACCTTGACCTCCTGACTTACGACAACCAAATAATCGACACCCGTCCAGAGGACGACAGGGCCACCTTAGATAACCTCGTCGGGGAGCTGGTGATTCCTCATCCGCGAATGTCTGAACGAGAGTTCGTTCTCCGGCCTCTAAACGAGTAAGTCGCGAAACTAAATCATCGAGATGATAAGAAGCCAAAGCATCCTTGAACAGTATGATACCTGATTTCGTACATCCCGTGTATCAGAAAAACATACGCACGCTCCTCAATGAAGTGTTATCCACCCAGAGAAACGACAACTTGCCTATGCTGAAGGTTATACCGTTCCCAAGGTACCCCCTCGATGAGGCTGCAGTCACAAAGACTGATGCCCTACCCGCTCCCCAAACCGCCAAGTATTGGACTGTCGCTTCGACAGACCCCTCAGGAAATCCTCGGCCTCATAAAACCCACATCATGGCAACGCTCAACGTGACACCCGACTCCTTCTCTGACGGTTCCCTGCACAACGCGCTCCCAGCAGCTATCGCATACACTGCCAGTTCTGTCGCTGCTGGCGCAGACATTGTAGATGTCGGCGGGTACTCTACACGCCCCAGTGCAGACTTTGTTTCCACTCAGGAAGAGACCAACAGAGTAGTCCCCGTCATCGAATCCATACGCTCGCACGATGACGAGGATGTGCGGAATGCGCTAATATCAGTCGATACGTTCCGTTGGGAGGTTGCAGAGCCAGCCGTTCGAGCTGGAGCGAACTGTATCAACGATGTGCACGCTTTTACAGGCCCTGGGTATCCACTCGTCCAAGAGTCAGCCAAGCACCTCCTCCAGATGCAAAAAGTTGCCCGGGAGCTAGGAGTACCGATCGTGTTGATGCACTCTCGGGGGGACGCGGGTTCGAACAAGAGTTACGATGACTACCCTGGTGGTCTCATGGAAGGCATTAAAACAGAACTTGGGGAGAAAGTGGAAGCCATCGTAAAGGGGAGCGGTGGTGTTCGCAGATGGCTCATTATCATCGATCCAGGTATAGGATTTAGCAAGCCCATGGATGCACAGTTCGCACTATTGCGCAACGCATCATCGGTTGTCGCGGAGGAACCGGGGAACCCACTGGCTGGGTATCCTCAATTGATTGGAGCATCCAAGAAGTCGTTTTTGGGGACAGCCCTAGCACAGTCCGATCCAGGAGGAACCTACAAGGGACGACAAACGTCGGCTCAGGAAAGAGGATGGGCTACTGCTGCTGTAGTAGCATGCGCTGTTCAACAGGGCGCTAGTGTGGTAAGGGTACATGACGTACCGGAGATGAAGGATGTAGTTGCCATTGCCTCTGCCATCTGGAGTAGATAGGTATTCATTTCGATACTGTCGTAACTCAGTCCCACGATGATGGTTGCACTCAATGCCAGTGATGGGTTTGAGCTTTAAATCATGGATTGAGCATGTCAGAGCGCATATCGTAGCATAGGGCAATGCGGAGAAGAATAAAAAAAAATATGCGGTGTATCAAAACAAGGAGATGGTTATTTGCAGATGGCGCTCTGCCTGCCTCCAAAATTCCTTCACTTCCAAGGCTTTTCGGCCAATAATGGCCACGTAGATATAGCCATGTGAGGGGGGGGATTACTTCTCTGGGTTGGGGTTCCTAGAGAATAGATCACGGTCAGACAAGAGGTATAAACGAAGGACATGTGAGGAGTAGCGGAAGGAATCAGATAGGAGCGAAAGACGTGATGCTTAGTTGTCAACACGATAGTTTCAGTGTGAACTATGCTAGAATTTGCGTTTCATCGTATGATGGGGGTCGGGAATGATTTATCGAGGGGGAGTTATGCGAACCGAAAAGGAAAATCAGGACTTACATTCTCCGCTTGCCTCCAGGGAGCGTCGTGACGTTCACGAATCTAACATAAGTATCAATGTCTGTTTATAAATGTATGGGAGCGGACGGATCCTTACCTGCGGTTGTAGAGCATGCGCTTCTTAGCACGACCTTTTGGCGTTTTCTTCTTCTCCTGCTTTTCAACCTTGGGGGTTTGCGACTTGACCTTACCGGCACGCGCGAGAGATCCGTGAACTATGTCGCCATGAACGTCGAGCCCTTGATCAGAGACGTGCTACATACCTTTGCCCATATTGTCGAGGTTGGGAGTTTCACCGATCGTGGTGACAGTGTGTAAGCGGAATTGGTCCTGTATAGTTCCAACATTAAGGTTCATCGGCAACTGCCGACCTCCCATCACGGGAGAGTTTCCGTTTGTTCTGCATGAAACGCTGGTACTCGCGAGTTGTTCACCCAGCTCAATACCTTGAGTTGGCTAGATCTCATAATGGATCGTGTATGGGCAGCGCCATCATCATCATGAAATCTCAATGAGATCCATCTCGATACAGTCAGTTATTTGCAGCTCCGTGAGCCCATCTTGCACGACGGGAGCTGCACCCCGCGCCGCTTCACTCTACTGTGGTCGCGTCGTTCCCATAATGTATGTAAGTTGGACAACGTTCTAGTGGCTTCCGTCGGGCATATGGTGTAGCTGGTTATCACATCCGCTTAGCATGGTGTTGAGTGCGGGGGGTCTCCGGTTCGAGTCCGGATTTGTCCACACTTTTTGTTTTTCTCTTGGCAATTCCGAATTTACCCAACGGACGGAGAGACAGACAGTCAGAGTCTACTCGACTTGAGCTCGAATCCTAACGTCAAATCACGGACGTACTCGATTATGAAGGCAGTGAGAATTAGCAGACGTGGCTCCCCGACCTCCCAACTCGCCAATATGTCAATGCGATGAGCCAACTCCCGCTTGCGGCTTTTGCCTGTGCCCTCAAAGGTTATCTACAGAACTAGACACCAGAGCAATAACTGTTCCGACATAATATATTTAATTTAATTTTATAAATAATCCTCACCCAACCCACCTCGCACAGTACACGGCAATTTTTGTCTAAGGTCACGCTGACGTCAAGGGGGGTCAATGTCCTGCAAGGGTTTGGGTGGGGTTTGTGGGAGAAATTCCGTCCAATGTCACATTAGCATTATAAATAACATCAATAAAAGCAATGGTATCATACGTACCACGCGGCTCACGTGCTACATTGAGTGACTGTCATTGGTGACCTGAGTTGTATACCTGTTTAAAGCAAACAGTATGTCTCATAAGCCGGCGGTATGAGCAACCATCACCAAAGGTCAGGCTGAGGTCAGGCTGAAGATACAACAAGCATGGGACAGACCTATACAAGTGGTCAGGCAAAACAGCAGTCATACATCAATGCGTACAGGACAGTTCCATGCCCACTTGCATCCTGAATATATGACATAGGCAATGTCCATCAGGCCTACTCTGTATGTGTGTTGTATGTCAAGTCGAAGCTCCAGTGATCTGGGATCAGCATAGTACTTGGTTGACTGACAAACGAAAATGTTGAACTGTATCCATTGACCGTGCGGTTAAATTTTCAAAAAATGGTTGTATTGGCTATGGGGAATGTATCTAATATTCAAGCTGTGGATGTAGAGACTTTAAGCTACCAAATAAGTCCAGTGTGAATGGCTTGCTGCCATTGAACAGTTACTTTATCGAAAGTGGGAATGGTAGGGAATGAGCCTGAGGAGCCAGTGTATGTCTTCATGTCAATCTGCAAGCAGCATGTGAAAAACCTACAGAAACCAGTTAGTGGGGGAAGGGATTCAGTGCAGCAATTAATAACATACACTTCCAAATGTTTCGTGCAGCCTGCGGGTGTCCTCTCTGCAGTGCGAGCTTCAGCCCTAAGTTCATGAAGAACGTGATCAACAAATTCCCAATAATCACTTAACGTCCAAATCTTTGCCTTCTCCTCGGATGTGGGCTCAGTCACTGGATTTTCTGCCCCTTCCCGATTTTCTTTGTTCTCTTCGGTGTCATCACTCGTCACTGGTCCTGGCTGTCTGAGGTTTGATTTTGCACGTTTCTTCTGGGCTGCAGTGCAGGTACTGCTCTCTTCGACAACAGATTCAAATAACGTCATTGAATCACACTAATGTGGCGGCCGGCGACCTTCAGATCAGAAGACTTTGGAAGCTTATAAAGGAACAACTTGCCAAAAAGGCAATATGTGCCCAGTGAGCGGTTGTGATTTCATAACCCCCCCCCAGGTGCCAGGGACCTTGCGAGAACTGATATGTGCAACTTGCTGTCAATGTGGTTGGTGATCTAGGTGCATGGTGTTTGTGAGCGAAGTGCTGATATATTCAGTGCACGCACCTTTTGCTTCATATTTGATCTTGCTAATGTTAGGAGCTGACTAATGAGGACAATGATCTTCTCCGTCATTTCTGGATCCTCCAAAGCGGCCTCTGGAATCTTGAAGGTCTGCAAATTCTTCTTTGCATAGATCTATGGAACATGTAAGCACAGTATCTGAGTTACTTCCACCTGCATGCTCACAAAGATTTGCACCGCCAGGTCCTGGACATACACTGTCAAGTTTGGAGAAAGCAGGCATGCCCAGAGTCGGTCCTTCAAGATGTCCTTGTAGATGATAGTCATGGTAAGCTTTTCCGGTTCTCCCCAAGCCATTTGCTTACCTTGAATTCATTAGAATTGACGAATCTCTCAGCATTAGACTTCCTTCCCTGCATCTGCATCTCCAGTATGTCTGCACAGATAGTCATCATCATCTCTGGTTGGGAGAGCTGCCACATTGTCAGTTGACATCTTGACAGGTCATGGTATGTATTCTCTCACCCCTGCAAATTCCTCTGATGCATCTTCTGGTAGCCCTTTTGCCTTGCAAAGTGAGGTGGCAAAATATTTGAGCCGTTTTTCTTCCTGTCGGGCTTCTGCCTCAAGCGATTCAGAGTGTGGCTGGTGCCTCAGAGCTTGAGGAGTTGAAGGGGGTGTCATGCTCGTTGCACATCGTTCCAGACCAAGCTCAGAAGAGGCCTGCCGTTCCCCGTTGTTGTGCTGCTGGGTCTGAGATCCCTGAGACTGAGGTGCGTTTGCCTGACTCAGATTGCTGGCAGTCGTAGTTGACCCATGCTTCAGGTGGAACTGGGAGAGTAGGCCCACCATCTTCAACTGGTGCAGGATGGAGGCGAACCTATGGGTGAACAGAGTTGCAATGTGAAAGCGCAAAGTCGTGACCTTGTACAAACA
>KN825221.1:0-25786 GCA_000827395.1 Paxillus rubicundulus Ve08.2h10 | reverse complement strand
ACACAATACATTGCTTAACCAGCAATCCCTTGATCCTCTGAGCTACACTTCACTCGATTGGCCTATAGTCTGCCAGTAAAGACTTCTGATACTAGATCTAGTTCAACAGTCCTTGTTGAACTTGTTGGTGTTATTGCTGCAAGCTCTTAGGATCTCACCAGCGTAACAATCACTACCCTATTATAGATTTTGTCAGTTGTATTATTCTCACCCTACATGTGATGACAGCCTAGATATGATATTTGTCCACCCAATATCACTATGGTGTGTCAGGGATAGCTTCCACACTAGGTCACACTGCAGAAAAAATATTTAATCTATCCTTGATTTGTTATGTCACTGTATTATATTGTTGATATCTCCCTTCCAGTAGTCAGAATCTAAATTACTGAAATAAAAAATAAAAACAATTGCAAAGCTCAAACTCAAGCACTATGGAAATTTAGGACAACACTACTTAACCACTAAACCATGAGACCAACAACATATTCCACAATGCAAGGAATATGAATTGTTGGTGCCAGAAAGCTCATTATGATTTGGTCTATTGGAAATACCATAGTAGCTGGCTCAGCTTATTTACTGATTCTGAACTATTAACATTATATAGAGTAGGAAGTTAATAGAGGTCAGTATTGGATTAGTAGTATCATAACCCTTACTACCCTAATGGCCCTGTGGGACTTGGTGAAATTTCCCCAAGTCTTCAATTTACATCTCAGCAACATGTTGGTGATATCCCAGCAAACATGCTGGCACTGTCTCAATGCCATGTCTCTCACAGATATTGTAACAGGATATGTGGTAAAAATCTCCACAGCCTCCTGGAAATATTTATATCATATCACTCAAATACTTTCTGCATGACCAATGTAACCTAAATTAGCCATCTTACCATGTAAACTGGCATATCAGTCAAAAGTTATATTTGCTCATGTTTCTTGTGTTAAGTGTGGTGACATGGCATGGGTTGTCCATGATAATGGACAGAGGGTATTGCAAAAAGTGGCTATGGCACAAACTATGGAACTATATAGTATTAGTAAGCAAGTAGTACTGTGGAAAATGATCATCATTCTAACAAGATCATAGCTGTCATCACTGCAATTGAAAACAATCTGTACATGTTTTATGCCTGGTCCATTGTACTAACTACTGTGATGTCACAAACATTATGTAAGCAATAGTCCTCAACTCCTGCCGCCAGACACGGGGGAACTCGGGCATAATGCATGAGGTTTTTTCCGGAATACATGATATCATTCCACCAAATTTGCATTCCCATAACGCGTACCTCCCTGAACCAGCCAATCCTATTCAAAAAGTAAGCTAACAGATGTCTGCTGCACATGACACTTCTGGACTTGCATAATGTCGATAATGCAGTAATTCGAAAAAAAAAAAAAAAAAAAAACACCCAGGGATATCTAGTACAATATGTTTCTTCTTTCTTTCACTGGTCCATTCCGTTTGTACCTTTCGCATCGCTTGTCGGACTTCACGACTGGTCGCATTTAAATCAAATGTCGACGTGAAGCGAAGCAAAGGGAGCTGTTCGATCATCGGGTGTGACGATCAACATCGTGTGCTCTGCGTGACAAGATATAGTTCCAAGTGGGAGAGGCCCACTTTGGCCCGAGTTTCTCTCCGTCCGTGGTGCACGGTCCGCTTTGCACAGTCATGTAGAGTGCGCTGTACATGTGTGAGGGGGAACATGTGGGATGTAGTTGCGGAGCTGAACGAAGAAGTACGGACGTTGTCAGTGGTCACGATCACGTTGTCAGTCACTGGTGTCACCTACTTGGGGCGTTATCTCTCACTCCGCACTTTTTTCCCAATCACCCACTTGACATTCCGAATTGAGGAAACCCTCGCACCCATATTACCCAATGGATTGGAATGTTCAGATAAGCTCAATCTGAAGCTTCAGATTAGATTAGCACGACGTGTTGTCAGGGTTAAAAACAACGAATCATGTGGCACCTTATCGAAGATATACATACACCTCAATCGAAACGTGCGAATCGGCACAATTCTTGTATGAGTGGGGTGTAGTGATGGGCACACCGAGTGTGTGTATGGGGGGTCCCAACGGTCTGCACGCATTGGTCCGTTTCTCCCATTGTATTGGCTCGAACATGACCCGCAAAGACCGTTCGCTCAGCTCGCATCGCCCCTCTTTGACTGTTTCTGCCTTGCCACTGACCCCAATGTGACACGTTGCCTTGGATGTGCGAATGGATCTAGGAACCTGACAATCGACTTGACAGCTGGCAGGGCACACCAAACTAACTGTCCATGTCATGATGGGACCACGAGCATCACAAGCGCAAACTACGGGTGGAGCAAACGAGAAGAGACAGATGGACACAATAAACAAGTTGGACAAGCAGGGAGAGGGGGAAACAGTGCAGGGAGCAGGCGCAGAGGTGGGACCCACTGAGTGAGAAGTGGACACGTCCATATACGAATAGAATTTTTGACATGTGATCAGACCGTGTGACATCTGAAATTGTGTGACTGAGGTTGTATGTTGCACGTTGTGATGCACGTTGTACTAGTACACCGTTTGCTCTACATCTACAACACGCATACAACGTTCGCTACAACCTCCAACGGCTCGACGTTATCTCTGATATATGCCAAGGTAAGCGACACAGTTCGATCCATCTCTGCATTCACGTCGATCACAGGTATATAGATAACACATTGACCCCATGTACCGACATTTGATGATAAAAATTTGTTTCAGTTCAAGGACCTCTGGAACGTCCAAGCTTTGGGTATGTTTGTAGTGGGCATAATTTTGGACGGCCTCATCAAGTTCCGCAATCCACTTACTACCGTCAGAGTCTTCGTCGTCAGAGTCCCAGACCTACTTGGAGGGTTGCTTTGAAAGCAGGGAAAACTGAGGTTGAAGAACACCACGTCGGAGGAAGGAAGCATCGAGGATATTAGTGACCAGTCAGGGGATGTGAAAGGAAACGCAAGCCGGATGATCAGGGATTGGTGGCCAAGGTCGACCGTAAGCCAAAGCCTCACGATATCCTTCCACGAGCCCTTCTTGGCACGACGCGTTCCGTCTGAGTTGCAAACGGGGATGTCGGGTATGAAGAGGCCGGGAGTTGGAATGAGATGAGACAATGGGATTCATCCCATCTTGGCCCGCTGTGCACTGCTAGCAGGGGCTTCAAGTGGGCCATGGTTTGTGATCGAGAGAAAAGTCACCACTGCCGAGGTCTTCTTCGACTTGCGCTTCTCGTTCTCTCGAGGCAAGCTGGCAGTTCCTGGCGTCTGGCTGGGGACGGATGCTAGGGGTACGGGACCAGACCATGTGAGAGTTCGTTCTCAGCCATGGCAGAGACATTGAACGCTCCGTTTTGACTGGCGAACTTCCCAGAGGCCATCATCGAACCTCTGCAGAGAGAATTGAGTGCTCAATACCAAATGTTTCATGAACATTCACGCACAATACTCATAATTCTCGGCCCCAATAGCGGAGCTGCATGGGCAGCCGTGGCTTGCCTCTGCTGTGCATGAAGCAACAAAAGAGTAGAACTGGGGTCCTGTGACATGTTCAGCGAGTGCGCACCATCGGGATAACCAACCGATTGAGAGAATTCCTTCTTCTGTGGACTACTGCTCGACTCATCCCAGGTTCCACTAGATGCTCTTTGCGCACTCCAGCTCTCTCCAAAATGTTTGTACGTTAACTATTATCTCCTTGCGACCGTGACCAGTCATTTAAGCTTTGCAACTTTCTCTGCGACTGTGCCTTGGCGAAACGTCAGCCACTTTCATCGAGAGACATCCACGACATATGTTACTAGGCGACGCAGATGGTGAGCGGCCCGAGGAATACGTAGAGGAACCCGAAGGTTTGCGGGAGGTGTCTCCAGGATGCGAGGACGAACGTTGCAATGTTAAGCGGACATGCACATTCGAGTTGTTCCGGCTTACCTAACATGACCCGATTGGGCAGGTGTTGAGGTTGAGTACGAGTTGTGGTCGTCGCTGCCCAGGGTCGTTATCCAAGCAAGGAGGTCATGCGCGAAGGTGGCTTTAATATGACGACCAGTCCTGCAAGGTGTCTGCGTGAATCTGAGTCACAATTTGTTGCACGGCAGCGCGTGTGAATAGCAAAGTGGCAAAATGGCGGGGTAAAGTGAACAAAGTGAATCGCGGCGAAACATTTACGATAAATTTGGAGGCCCCGTGCAAGCACAGATCAACTTTGCGCGCAATCACGCGATGCTGCCGCAAGAACTCGAGCAAATCCAGGGTTAATTACACGGGAGAGCTCGTCTCTGGGCTCTACAACAGGCGTATCTAATTTACGAGACCCCAACACGAGCAGGAGAACATGAACCATCCAAGAACGCGCTTCCGAAACGGCCAAAAAGCGGGTCGGAAAACCCAAAAATGGCCCGTCGGCCCCGAACGCTCTCGCACTGGCACGTCCAAGCCATTGGTGCCCCGCCTGTAGCCCACGTCAGCTCGTCGCACCCACGCTCACGCTCGACCTCGACCTCGACCTCCTCCCCGCCACCCGCCCGACCATCCGTCTGGCAGGGCTTAGTCAGCACTTTTACAGAATTTACAGTACCGCATGTAAATTCCCTCGGACTAGCATACATATGGACGCCTTGCCTCATAGTAGACGGTTTGATTAGCAAGCCAGAGCCGTACACCAGTTTATCTGCCTGTGCCGTTTCTGCTTGGATGAGCGTCGTTCAGTTAAATGATATCATGTAAGTTAAGCTATGTGGTTACGCAGAAAGACAAGTGTGGCAGGAAATAGGTAGTTTTGGCAGTGTCCGTTAGAATAGAGTTGGAGGATTATCAACATGGAATAGCAAACTTTTGACGTTCCTCGCCTGCGAGGGGTCATCAGGACCAGGCAATAACGTCAATTGTGTCTCAGCACGGAAGATGAGAAGATAAGTCGAGCCTCCGAAGTGGAACGACCCTATGTCATCTCCCTTCTTAATCACGTCACCCTCCCTGACCTCGATCTTGAGTGTCGAAACCTCTCCAAGACCAACCGCAACGAAGCACATCAACCCGATGTCGGGGTTGTCAGACTCGATGAAGATCAGTCCACGAGCCGAGATTGCGGTGACAAAGGCTTGCGAACGGGAGATGACATCCATGTCGGGATCTTCGTCCAGTCGTGCGGCGTAGTATGTGCCAGGGATGACCTGAGTAGAGATGACGCGCCCATCCACGGGACTGTGCCAACGGTGGTAATCCAGAGAGCTGAGAATACCTTGGAAGACGGTGCCGCCCACAAAATGAGATGCGAGGGGGTCGTAGTTAAGAATGTGGTTTAGGGAATAAGGCATCTCTTTGAGCCAAAATTGGTCTGTTGCTTGTACGCCGGTGGAGACTCTGTGTGTGATGGCTTCACAGGCGGCGTTGATGAATTGTGGGTTGTTGGGCGCGATGGTAGGGCGGACTCTCTCTCTGAAACGTCTGCAGAAGAAATCGTCCCAGGATCTGAATCCCATGTGGGGCTTGTCGGGATAGCAGACCCACGCTTGAGCGAAAGGTAAGCCGAGTCGTTCGTCCTGCACCTTCAGCGCGTCAGGGCTGAGCCAACCACCCTCGGTAGTGACCAACACGTTGCGTGACGCTGGCGAGACGAGGAACCTAGTCCACTCCTCGAAAATCTTGTGGAACATCGCGTTGACTTTGGGGTTTGTGAAAACGCGGTAACCGGCCGGAGTGTTGCAAAAGGGAGCGAGGACTCCATACATAGGAACACCGCTCACAAGAGGACTGTTGTATTTGTAAGTCGGCGCCAACGTTATGATTTTGTCCAGAACAGCCAGGAGCTGCATGTAGTTATTTATCTGGTAATTAGATGACACTAAAGTAAGCGCCTTGAATGCCAACAGGGGGGTCACTGCTCACCGACTTCTGATTCGGGTTCAGATTACGGGGTACTTGTTCAAACATCTCATTGAAGTCCTTGAATATCTCAGCGTTCTCCTGGATGACTTTCTTGAACTCGAGGATAACGAGAGAAAGCTGCCTCTCGTCAACATCACCGTCCGCCGTGGTGACTCCCCGATTCGAGAGCTGCTCGAGGTGATGGTGATGAAGCTCCGGAATGACATTTGGAACGTCGGGAAGCCATCGTGCGATGGTACCAACAAAGTTGAGAGGCATTTGTGGTCAACTAAGATGACAAGAATTCAATTTAAACGATGCTAGTCAGAAAATGAAACTTACAACTAAAGAGGGGGTGAATGTTGAAAAAACGAAGAAACACTCCTGATATATAAGTTGGAGATGATCAGGGAGCCAGTGAGCTTCCCGACTTGGTGTAGCCAACTTGAACGACACCGTAAATGTCCCGAACGAGAAGTTGTGATTTTGCAGGTGGGAATGAGCATTCCCAGAGAACCCACATCGCGAAGGCAACTCCATTAGTGAGGCACGATCAGGGAACACGCGGAGGTTCCTTCCCGACACTCCGACAAGCGTTGAATGAATGTCCTTTTTGCTCAAGTCATACCTGTGGATGTGAGGTCAAGGTCAGGATGGCATGCTTACGAGATGTCCGGGATCTTGAGCTGTGACACCCGATCCGTATTTACCACCGGAAAATCGGCGGAGGCTGTTTGTGCTGTATGCGCTGGCGGTTGTCCTGACCACTCCCAATATCGCCGGGCTTCCCGGATCTCTGCCAGCTGAAGCAAATCTTGGGCTCTTTCCCAGATCTGGTTGTCAGGCCCGGGATCTACAGAGAATGTGGTCGATCTCCGAGCCTATGGGTCACAGGGGTACTAGCCGAGGTCAAGAGAGGCAGAGCAATTAGACGTACAGGGCTTGGAAACATACAGCACAATCACAGCCACATGAAACGCTTGTAAGGTTCAATTCCCCGGAATATTCTCGCCAAACAACGTTACGAGCAATGCAGAACATGTGATCTTCCTGGCCCAAGGCACGTCTCGGCTGGGAGTAAGTTTTCGAGCTCCGACGTCGTGACTCAATTTCACCCTTTCTTCTTGCTCTAAAATTGTTCTTCCGCCATCATGTTTCTCAATCTTATCGCCTCGCCCCGTCACATGGAGTCGTTCTGTCGGAGTTATCAGTGACCTGTTATCATTTCCGAAAATATTCGGCTCCTATGTAGCAAGCAAGATAACAATGTGTGGATGATGAACACTCCTGTAGAGTTACGGAGATAGGTCTGACCACAATTCGGTGTGACCAGCACTTCTGCCGAGTCAATTGTCAGTGGCACTGACTGATGACTGCTTCCTTGATGCTTGCACCTCTGCACAAGTTTCAGCTTCATTGCCAGTTGATGACCAGTGTGAATCATTCAACATCTTGGATGAGCTATGGCTGTGAATAACAGCAAATCTCTGACCCACAAAGTCCCATGTTTCTGTTGTAGTCCCTCCCCCTGGTCTCCCAATTTCAACACTATTTGACCTCAACCTCCCTATGTTATTCAAACATGATGACACCAACAAAATTTCCTTCTTCAATTGCTCTCCTGTCACTCAGCTTCCTGTGGACTTCATGAGCCAACTCATACCTTGTCTATGTCCAGTTTTGAACCTGAGTTGATCAAAATCATACCTGGATCAAACATTCCTTTGTGCCCAGTGATTGCACAGCTATGCAATGTTGATACCCAGCACCCATTCAAGTTTGCCATCAAACGAGCTCAACATACTGATATTGTTGAAGAATCCTTGTATTTACTGCAGAAAACAGATGATGCTGCCATCATTTGACTTGACACATTGTTGCTACTCCACAACAAATCCTTACACTGGCTCATGGGTGGTTACATCAGCAAACTAACTCTGTCCCTTACAAAAAATTTCATATTCTGTCAAGTCAGTTCCACTTCAACGCACAGATTCAAGCCAGAAAAGGCATAGGGTCGTGTATAAGATTGTTTTTAAAAAGTTTTTGGGCACATTTATAGGCAGGATTTTAAAAGAGGAATTCTGTATAAATCTGTATTACTAGGTACCTTTCTGTGATGTCTGCCCATATCTGTATACCCCTGAGAGGATGAGGGTTATTTTATTGATCTACCATACTATGAATAAACCTGACATTGTTAAGCAGGCATGTCTTGCCTAAACTCCTTGGGATTATTTCTGTTTTACCAACAGTCTCCTGGTCAGGTGTTTTCTCAATGCAAGGGCAGAAATATATCAGGTTTTAACCCTTTTTTGAGAGAGAGATTCTCACCATACATGAGGCACTTTAGGCTTTGTGAGAGGTCCCAAAAAGGTGTGAATGCTTCACAAACATCATAATGCCTGAGAGTTATAGGGGGACATGGGGATGTGGTGGATGTTGTACCTGGAAGCAAGGACATCTAGAGCCTGGATGAACAGCAGACTGTTGTCAGTGAAATTTTCAGAGAGAGGGCACCATCTGCAGAGGATATCCTCAAAAATACAAGTGGCCAATGCTACATTGTTTTCTGCATGAAGTATCCACCACTCTGGATAAGTGAAGAGCCTGCAATAGGCTTGGACAATGTATTGGTAACCTCCAGCTTTGGGCATCTGCATTGTATCAACATGAGCCATAGGAAAAATGCCACCAATCATGGGTACAGATGGTGGGGTATGCAGTTTCTGGATTTGGAAGATTTGGCATTGGTGGCAGGTGTGGATATGCCACTTGGCATCTTCAACAAGCAAAGGCCACCAGAAGTGCAGAAGGAGTCAGGTATGGACTGTGAAGACACCCTTGTGTCTGAGGTCATCATGAGCCTCCTTGATCAGTCATGGGTCCCTAAGAAGGCCTGGATCTGTGTCAACTTGCTCTCCCTGAGCAAGCTGGAAGAGAATACAACCAACAGCAATGACTGAAGTGTCAACTGCCAGGATCATTTCCTGCCTGCACTCATAGTCTATGTGATGGAGTGTGGGGACTTAGTTATTTTGTCCTTGAGACATTCCATGGCAACCCAATTTGTGTCATCCCATTCAAATGGAATGCCCTTCTTGGTAAGGATCACCAGCAGACTAGCATTTTTGGTGAAGTCCTTGATAAAAATATATACCACATTGCAGACTTCCAGGAAGCCATGGATCAGGTTACATTTAAGCATTCTGGCCAGTCTCAGATATTTTGTAATTTGTCTTCATGAGGAGTGCAACCCTCTAAGGTGCATTTGTGCCCAATGATGGTCATGTCTGGGGCTGCAAGGACAAACTTTTTTTTGCAGATATAAAATAATAGTATTGACTGCAATGTATATAATCTATCCCTCAATGAACAATAGGAATTTGATGCTTTCCTCAAGGACAACCTATGGTCAGGTCACATTCACCCCTCCAAGTCTCCATTTGCTCCTGCCTTCTTTTTGTAAAGAAGAAATACAGCAAGGTTTGACCTGTACAAGATTATCAAAGACTTAATGCTATCACACTCAAAAATTGATGCCCACTTCCCCTTACTTCTGAGCTGGTCAACAAACTCAAGGGAGCTAAATACTTCAATGAACTCAATGTTCACTGGGGCTACAATAATGTTCAGATCAAAGAGGGAGGTGAATGGAAGGCAGTATTTTGTACTAACCAGTCTATTCAAACCCCTAGTAATGTGCTTCAGTCTCACTGATTACCCTGTGATATTCCAAACAATTATGAACAAGATCCTTCACAATCTCATCCTCATGGGCAAGGTCCCATCTACCTCGATGACATCCTAAACTTTACCAAAACTCATGAAGAACATCATCAAATTGTCCACCAAGCACTTCATATCCTCTGTCAACACAAAATGTTTCTGAAACCTGAAAAATGTGACTTCAAGAAGACTGAAATAAAATACCTTGAACATATCATCTCTGAAGACCACATCCACATGGATCCTATTAATATCCAAGGAATCCATCCAAGGAAGTCTCAACTGGTCAACATCCACTTGTAAACAAGAAGTCCAATCATTTCTTGGTTTTTTCAACTTCTACAGGTGTTTTATTGATGGTTTCAGAGATGTTTCTAAGCCTTTATCCATTCTTACAGGCAATGTTGATATAAACAGGGGGTCTGGAACCCTATAGCATTCCTCCCTAAACCCCTTTCCTCCACCAAACACAACTATCAAATCTATGGTTTTGAGCCACTTGCTATTATTACTGCACTGGATGAATGGCACCATCTTCTCATGGGAGCATGTCATCCTTTCAAAGTCTGGACTGATCACCAAAACCTCAAATACTTTTGCAAGCCACAAAAACTGAATCACCATCAAGTACACTGGGTCACTGAGCCTGCCAATTATCCCTTCACCTTGCATCACCACCCTGGAAGGACCCATCTCAAATCATACATCTTGTCTCAATACATCAGTCATGAGAATGGGGAGAACAACAATGAAAATGTCACATTACTGCAACCAGAACATTCTTGTCATCTGGAATTCTCCCTAAACAACTCACCATTCATTGATTGTATCCATTGATGGTCAGCTAATTGAGATCAGGTAGTTCAACAGGGCCATGCCAAAGAAGAGAGGACTGGGAAGATGCTGATAAGGTAGTGACTTGGAATGGAAGAGTTTATGTGCCAGTAGATCAGCAGCTGTGAGAAGACATCATTTGGGAGCATCATGACCCACATCTAGCAGGTCACCCAGGCCAGTACCATATGAATATGCTCATCACTGGAGACTATTGGTGGCCTTGCATTCTACAAAACATATAAAAGTATGTTGAAGGATGTGAAATGTGCCAATGCACCAAGCTGCATCACTCTCATGTTGCTGCTCCCTTGCATCCACATGAAATCAAATAATCTCTCTTGACATTATTGATTCATTACCATAATCTGCTGGACATAACACCATTCTCATCATCATTGACTGCTTTCTAAAGATGATCAAGGACATTCCCTCTCAGTTGGAGATCACATCTTTGGGCATGGCATGGGTTTTATGGGATCACATCTCCCATAATCATGGTTAACTGCACAAGGTCATCAGCAACCAAGGCTCAAACTTTGTATTGGTATTCATGAACAAGTTCTATCTGCATATCAGAATTAGTGGCAACCCAAGTACAGCATGTCATCCCCAAACTGATGGCCAAACTGAACAGCTCAACCAGGAGTTAGAACATTATCTACATGTTTTCACTAACTACCACCAGTTGGGTTGGGCTGAATGGAAATGTGTCCTCTCTCCCTACTCCCCACCTCAGTTCCCCTCCCAGATCAGACCTCCCCCACCTCCTCCAGACTTAATTGAAGGGTTTGGAGAACAGGAGATTGAAGAAATTCTGGATTACTGACTTCATAGGGGACATCTCAAATATCTCATCCACTGGAGGGGGTTCCCATTGGAAGAATCTGAATGGAAGACAGCTCATGAACCCAACCACACAAAAGATGTCATGGCAGACTTCCATCATCTCCATCCAGCTGAGCCTCAACCTATGCCTACCATGTGATTTTTCTCTCAATGCCTCAAAAACCTTACTGTCCCCATCCATATTCCTTGCTACCTTTTTAACTGGGAAGTGACTAAGTACAGTGAGCTCTGGAGTCCAGAAATCTAGAACACAGCCACAGAAACACAGAGTTTTGGAATGCAGCCATGGAAACCTAGAAACCTTAGTTCCTGTCTGGAATCTCCTGGTCCAGCAAGCAGCAGAGCATGGTTGCACTTTCAACCACAGGATTGGAATAGATCAGACTTAGCCTTGCTGGCCAACACCTCACATGGCTTCAGAGTTTCTTTGAGGAAATTGGACATCCTCAAAAGAGACCAACTCTCCTCCATTGTGACAACCAGGCCACAATTATCCTGAGCTGTGACCCTCAATTCCAGGCACATACAAAGCATATTCAAAGGAAGTATCACTTCATTCAGGATGCCCTTATTGAAAAAGGAGAAGCTGTTGTTCACTATGTTCCTACAGATAACATGATAGCAGATACCCTCACAAAGCCTCTTGTTTGGGAACAGCACTGGAAATTTGTTTGGGGCATGGGATTATGAATGTGCTCAAGTGGGAGTGACAAAGCAATCTGGAAACCCAGAATGCACCCATGGAAACCCATGTTGAAAGTGTGCATTTTGTGCATTTACTGTAAGACCTATAGGCAGGCACTTTCGTGGGTATAACCCCACAGAGCTGGACTTAACCCCCAGCTACTAGTACCTTGACCATATAGCTCAAGCACCTAGTATAAACCTAGGAGGTCACCAGTTCAATCCCAGCTCTGGTCACATTTTCTATAACCTAGAAGTCTCAGAATGCAGTCACAAAAACCTGGAAACTGTAGTTCCTGTCTAGAATCCATCCAGAACCACCTGGAACCCTGGAACCCATGGTTCCCATCCAGATTGTTATCACATCATCCTACCAAGTCCTACTATCACTCCCAAACTTCCAAGAATGCTTCCATCCTTATCTTACATCACTTGGCTCCTTATTCCACATCCTTTATGTTCCTCAATTTATTCCTGATCTCCTGTCATTCTTACAGTACATATATACTCACTTTTCCCTTCAGATCCCTCAGTCATGCTTTGCCCTCTTATCGTTTTTGTCAAATCTTGGGTTTCTTTTGATATGGAACCCTGTGCACAGTTGACCTGATGCTGGTACAACAGAGTTTGAGTTGCTGGAGGCCATCATTCTTGAGATATTGCGAATGACACTCAGGAAGGCCGATGAGGCGGTAATTTTATGAATTTCTTCGCACGGCCAAGTGAACCGAAAACGGCAGTATCTATATCTACCTCACGAGCAGAGCCCAAAGTTGTCGACCTCGGACCGCGCAATGAGTGCTATGACCAGCCAGAGTCCCGCATCACCGGAAGCGTATGCCTGGGATCAGCCGGTAATATCCCCATCTTTGAACAAAAAGACCGTTGCTTCTGAACCTCCACTATGCTAACACAGACCTACGCCACGTTGCATCACCCTCCCGTACAAGCTGGGCTGAAACCTCAACCTCCGGTCGTTCGCGACGATTGGGATGAGGACGATGATGGAGAGGAAGAACAGGACAATGCAAAGATCTGGGAAGCAGCGTGAGTCTACCAGTTACTCCTCTTGAGGCCCCGTCACCCCATTCCCCTACATGCACTCCCGAATAAGATTGATCTCATAGTTCACCTACATAACCAGTAACAATAAGACTCCCATGCCTGAATTGATCATATCGCCTGCGAGCACGGGCCAGACGATACTCCCATCGCCACCCGCAGCGTTCCAGCCTACACTACGCATCCTGAAACGTCCGTCCCCATCACAGTCGACGTCTGCGACTTCTACATCGTTATCCTTGGCACAAACAAGAAGTACGTTCGCAGAACGTGAGGCACAGTATCAGGAAGCGCGCAACCGGATTTTTGGAGAGAGAAACGCGGGCCGGGGGATCCCTCTGGGCCAAGAATGCCTTGTGGATGAAAGGGCGACTCTAGGAGGTGACATGGGCAAGAAGAGCGCTTCGAGATCGGCTGTGACCGTCGTCCGTGATCCGTTAGGACCCTCTTTTGAGTCAAGTATTCAGGACAAGGGTCAGCCGGCCAAGGGCTTTGGGGATAGGAGAAGCCGGGGGAAGCAAGTGAACGAAGTGTTGTCGGGTCGATCGTTGGCGTCAGATTTAAGGACATAGCATCCTTATTCCTCAGGGGGTTGAGAAGTTCGCATCCCCATGTACTTATTGGAAAGCTTGGGCCTTATCATCGTACCCTTGTATCACAGTCGGGGCTTCTCAGTGTATTCGTTGGTGAAACCACCCAAGTTGATTGATGCAAGTCAACTCTGTAAACCCTTCACAAATACAAAAAAGACGTTCTTCTGTCCACTTCCGCTTCGTCCTTACGCTACACCACTGAGTGCAGAAACTTCATACAAATACGTTCCCAGCACCTTGGTCTGAGGAGCCAGTATGAGTACAATTACATCTGGGTCATTCAGGCTGCGACACTTACCCCCTCAATGAAGTTGGAAATATCCAACTTTTCATTCGTCGAACTGGATTTCCCAGATATGAATGAAACTAGGACATGCATCAAATGCAAGACAAAAAACGTACTGTGCTCCATCATCAGCACGTCCCATGGGCAAAAGCAAAACGTTGACACCCAGTTTTTCAGCGAAGGTGAGCGTTACCGGGATCGAACCACCCTCACGGGTGTAGTCAGGGGTCTTCTTCCAAATAGTCTACAAAACCAACAATTCCAACGGCACTGCTCAGATACGTTGGACGTTGTAATTCATATGACATGACCGCACCTCGATGGCCCTCTTGGCAGCCTCGAAGTTCCAGTGATTGACGTCTGAAACCCACGGCTTACCTCCGTGGAGATACTCAACGGTCATCTTGTTCTTGCTGTTGAGCTTGGCAAATTCGGATTGTATGTACCCAGTCACGAGGGGTATGACCAATTCGGGAGTCTGTGGTGGAACAAGGCTGTACACCAAGCAGTCGATCTTGATTAATTGATCCATCTTTGATGGAACCAGGAGAGCTGACTGACCGGAGGCTGAACTTCCCCGACACCTTGGAGGGAATGACGGTCTTGCAGCCCGGTTCCGAGAATGCACCTTGGATACCATGCAGTGACAAGGAGGGATTTCGCATACGGCCCATGAGCACCGTCTCTTTTTGGTCTGAAAGAGCAATCTGGGTAATGCTGAGCTCAAGAGCCGGGAGGGTAGGGGAGAACATACCGATGCACCAGCGGCCTCTGCGACATCAGCGAGCGAGTAGTCCATCTTGGTGTACAATTTTCTAGAAAAGAAGCCCGGTTTAATGTTGTTACGTCCATGGAATCAGGGGACAAGCGCTCACAACTCGTGTTCGTCCGGAAGAGGGACCATATCCTCAATACCAGGGACGAGTATGTTACCATTGTGATCGACAAGTTTACTCATAAGCTTGACAAGATCTGTCATCGGCTCGTGCACCATACGACCGAATAACCCTGAGTGCAAATCCTGCCCAGGGCCCGATACGTGGATGCCGAAATATGCAATACCACGGAGTCCGTACGTCAACGCAGGGGTACGGGTGTTCAACCAATAATTATCGGACTGCCGTATTCATACAAACATCAATGAACCCTCCAGGGCTGGTTGTATTGGAAAAGAAAAGCCACGTACGATGCAAACACAATCAACCCCTTTGAAAAATTCACCCTCAGCTACCTCCTTCTCAATGAGTTCGTCCAAGCCTTCACTGCCACTTTCTTCCATGCCTTCGAAGCAGAAACGGAGGTTGACGGGGAGCTCAAGGCCCTGGCTGCGATGCGCCTCGAGGACGTTCAGCCAGCCCATGATAGGACCCTTGTCGTCCGTAGACCCCCGGCCAAAAAGCTGGTCATCCTTTCTGACAAGCTCAAACGGATCGGTATCCCATCCGTCCGATTTCAGTGCCTATCGAGATCAACATAAGTCAACGTTGTGATACATAATCCGATCAGCATGGAGAATGGTCGCCACCAAACAGCGAACTCGTCGCAACACGCCACCAGCAGGGCCAGATGGCGACTCACAGGTTGTACGTCATAGTGCCCATAGATGAGAACAGTTTTCTTCTTGGGGTCTTCTCCCAACCTCCCGAGAATCGCCGGGGGAAGGTCCAGGAGCTGACCCTGTATCGGGCATTGTCCGAGATCTCTGAGCACTGTCGTGACACCAAGGGCATCCAACTGTTTCTGGAGCCAATGCCCCATGTCGATGGTCTCTTGACGGCACCCAGCATCGCCGCTTATGCTGTGTGCGTGCAGAGCGATCAGTCAGATGCTTGGCAAGGGGGCGGATGATTATCTGGATACAATCCGTACCTCTTTATCTTCACTGCGTCAGCAAGACGTTGGATGAACTTGTCTGCATTCTTGTCAACGTAAGCCAGAAAATCTTGATGGGCACTCATGATGGTCGCTGGCGAAATGTAGCCCAGTATGTGTTTGAAGCGGCTCTTTGTTCCGGACCGTGCGATACACACAAAAGCTGGAAGATACTGTCGGTTACCAGAAAGTTGGTCACCCTCATAGTCGCGAAATGTCACAGCGAATAACGCGCTGTCACAGGCAGCCGTATTGACACTCCACTCGGCACAACCAATAGGGATGCTCAATTCTAGAATCTCAGTCTCAGTCTCACAGCGGCACCCTACATTGGCTTTTCACTTGGTGGGTATTTGACGAAAAATGTGTGGACAACCTAAATATAGTATCTATTGCATGGCTGAGCGACATGCAACAAATGTTTAGTAACAAATATACAGGAAGTGTCACGTTATACCTACAGGTGACCTAATGTTTGGGATGTCACCGACATTAAAAGTGAGCCCACAGTGACATAACTTTCCAGGTGTCAGGCCGATGTAACCTCAGACCGTCAGTTGAAATTTTGCTCTGCCAAGTACTTTCGGTTACTGTAGCATACTGTTTTCCACTATGCACTTTGGTACTGTATGTGTTGCTTTTTGCTCAGAAATAGATCAGACAGATGGTCCAGTAAATAATTATGAATATGTGATAATACCAGCTGGGCTATAGTACAGTAATGCTGGGGGTAGCCAAAATTTCTATAAGTCCCATTGCATCACTATACATTACTAGAGAGAATGAGAGATAGGTGTGAACCCATGGTCTAATGGTTAATAGCATTACATGCAACTCATTTGATTTCTGAGGCTTTGGTTGATTCTCAGTCAAAGTATAATTTTAAGTACCCATTTTATTGCTTTGGTGGTCCTTCTGAAGGTCACATGTTGTGTATTTTCTGATGTTGCACAGATGTCAGAGACACCAGATGCCCAGCTGATGTCTGATGAAAATCATCCCACAGACCCTGTGTGGACCCTTACTGTACATAACAGCATTTTGATGTCCACTGGACATCAGGCTAGGTTGGGTGTGTAGGATTGAACTACATATCAATCAAATGAGTAACCACGATTATGGATCCAATTCTCTGCCATCTCTGGAGTGACTGTCATTTCTGCTTGATGGATTAGCCATGCATGAGCTTCAAGTCATACTGCATCAACTTCATGTTGTCAAAGCCAAGCTTTAATCAAATGAAAAGCTTGCTCAATTGGATTAAATTCTGGTGAGTATGGCAGGAGGTAGACAAGCATTGCTCCTGCACAATGGTTAGGAGTGGCCTAGGACCTAAATATGCCTACATATACACCACATTCATCCTCAACAATTCACCACATATTTTAGTAAATTTTTATATTAATTGTGGCTAGTACAATAACACTTCAGGGACCAGGATATGGCACAAGTTTGGGTGACTAGAAGGTCATACAAGTGTTAGCAATGCAATGTGAACTAAGAATGGCTTCCTACCACTTAATCTCAGATGAAGGTAATAAACTGCTCTTTGGTCATGGCACCCTCAAAGATGTTGAGGGCAATGATGCCACTTGATGCCAAGGCAGGGAGGACCAAGAAATGCTGTCCACAAATGAATGCTGCATACCATATACATGCCCAACCAACTGGTGCATAGCCATAAGGCCATTGGCTTGTTTGACCATCAACACCAGATTCATCCAGCTATACAAAGTAATCTGCCAAAATATCACCATACTGAACCTGTCAGGTGGCACAAATGAGCTTTTTTTCTTTCTGCAGCAGTTTCAGAGATGTGTTTGCATGTCAATGCCAGGCTTCAAACAGCTTGGCATATGGTTTCAATTGAAACATCAACACCATGAGACTATGAAAGGCAATCTTGAAGCTTGTCAATGTAAAGGGACAGGTTTGTGGTGGGAACAGATGAAAGATAGTTCATATTGCCTGTATTGAGGACTCTTGGACCTCCTTGTGGCCATGAGAGGGGGTTTTGGACTGTTCCATACTTGCCATGAAGATGGAGGACATTGTGAACAGTCCATTCACTACAGCTGGCAAGTTCTGAAATCTTAGGAGTCAAATTTCCAAGCTGTTCAAGCCAGTGTACCATATGGTCTTGCATTTCCTGTGAGGTGAGGTGTGAGGTGGCATCATTACTGATCACTGAGTTGAGCATTGGGAGTCTCATTGACATCTCAGCAATTCCAATATTTGGTTGATATAAACACAGCCAAATATATTTGTACAGAAATTCAGGTGGCAACTTGACATGCAAAGCACTGTATCAGTTACCAGAGAGTTGGTCACCCTGATAGTCATGAAATGTCACAGAAAATAATGCATTGTCACAGGCAGCTATATTGACACTCCACTTGGCACAACCAATAGGGATGCTCAATTCTAAAATCTCAGTCTCAGTCTCACAGCCACACCCTAGCCAAACCACAATAATGCCATAACTGGAATAATCTGTGTTGAGGAAATGCTGTGGCAAGCCGAAATTGCCGAATTGGAGATTCAACATTAGTAATAGTGGTCTGTGCATTTAGTATAACAAAGCACAATCTGAGTTCAAATAAAATAACCTTTCCTTTGGCTTACTATCATCTTCCTAAGTCTACAGTCAGGTGCCCTTGGGTACTATCCTCACACAACCATTCTTACAAATCATCTGTGCATCTCACGCACTATTCCTATTTATCAATCTACACTATTTTCTTTACATCTCATAATATTTTATTCTCAACAATCTGGGTGTGAGCCTCAATGGTGCAAAGCACCAAATACTGCACTTCCTCAATAACCCTGACCCTAATCCTAACATTGGTACTGTAGTCAGCTATATGGAGGCAACCAGCCAGGGAGCATGACAGGTTGCCCCCAACTCTGGCTTAGCAATTGACCATGATATATGACAGTTGTCAAATTGGCAACTGGGCTCTGAGATGTTCTGTGACAGCCAAAAAGTTAGCAACCACTCAGCATGACATCCAATGAGTTAGTGGCCAATGGACTTGGATTCTGAGTCAAAGGATGGAGGACATAGTATAGTAAAAAGTAAAATTTTTCAACATCATTGCACTAATTCACCCATTCCACTATGAGCAACAATCCCAGTGGCCCATCTTTGAAGCTCATTGCCTGAGTCCTGTAGAAACCTGTAAATAGGTTTAAAGGACCTGTAGTATACCTTAGTATGTAGTCACTAAGGTAGACTACAGTACAACACCTCTAAGCTAAGTACATGATTACCTAAGTTATGTGCATATGTTTGTATTCCTACAAGTCCACCATTTACAACATTTACCAGAGAACTTGCCCTCAAACCTTCCTCTCAATCCAATTGAGACATCCTACCACTTTGGTCTTGATTCTGAGCATGTTGATGACAAGGGCATCTGGTATGCATTCAACTGCAACCTGGAGGTGTGTTTTGAGACACATAAAATTCCTGAGTGGCAGTGTGATTGTCTTCTGGGAGCGAGGTGGTCAGTACAAGGCCCTATTTGGAATGATCAAGTTAACTTTGAAGATGCTTCCTGACAAAGAATCCCCCTTTTTGTGTGACATTTGGCTCGAGTGCTTGCTAAGTACAGCAGAACTACAAGGTGCCAAGGTATCACCAAAGTGTGTTAAGTACTCAGTTAACAATGATGTCTTACCTGGCTGAACATTGTGGAATATATAGGTGAAAGCATGCTGCAGAGAATATGGGAGAGTGTCAAGCCTACCAAACTTGCACACACCTGCAACAATGTCATCATTGAGCTGTCCACCTCACGTGACTCAAACCTGGAGGATAACTCAGAGCCTGTGTCTGACAAAATGGCAGACTCAGAGTTGGAGCAGCAACTCAGACCTCACAAAAGAATAATGTTGGAATTGACAAAAACTATAAGAGGGCTGTGATTTCCCAGACTACTAGGGATTAGCTTTGAGTAGTAAATAGATGTAGAATAAATTCACCTCAGTGACAAAGTACAGTGAACTCCAGAACTGGAACACCAACCCCAGAGTCTCAGAAACCTAGTGGTTGTACCTCTGCTCTGCCACCATGTGGAACCACTTAGAGTCCCAATGTCCACTCAGAATTTGTCCAGAACTTGTGCATACTATTATTGCACTTGATCATCCTCTTCTCATCATCACTCCCAAGCCTCCAGGGATGCTCTGTCATTTCCTTACACTGCTTAATTCCATCTCCTTTTTGTTTCTGTTCCTACTCCCCTGATTATTATTAGTGAGCACTTCTCCACCTACTCCACTACATATATATACATATTTCTTACTTCAGATTCCTCAGTCATTCTTTGCCCCTCTTAGGCAGTGGCTGAGGTGAGCCTATTCCATACCTATTTACTATTCATAGCTAGTGCTTAGTAGTCTGGGCAATCCCCGCCCCATTATAGGTGAATATAGTCATTCTTTGCCCCTCTTAGGCAGTTGCTGAGTTTGGGCAATCACTGCCCTATTATAGATTTTGTCACTCAGCTGCTGCCTGAGGAGGGCAACAAACAACTAAGAAATCTGAAGTAAAAAGTAAGTATATATACATTTAGTGAAATGGGCAGAGAAGTGCTCACTAATGATAACAGGGGATTAGGAACAGGAACATGAAAGGAGATGGAGTTAAGCAATGTAAGATAATGATGGAATGCATCTGGGGGCTCATGAGTAATGATAAGCAAAGGATGATAGAGTAGGACAACAGTCCATGCAAGTTCTGAATGGACCCTGAGTAACTCTGGACAGATTCCAAGCAGACCCTGGGACTCCAAGTAGTTCTGCATAGTGGCAGAGTGGAGTCATGATCTCCAGGTTTTTAAGATTCCAGAGTTCACTGTACTTTGTCAGGCATACCACCTAACAAAGTAACATGACAAACTACCTTTCATGATCTGAACTGGAAGCCTCTGGGAACAGAAGGGGAATGGTTGGAGCAGAGAAAACAGCTGGAACTACTGGATGACAAAATGTGGTGAGGAGTAGATCAGGAGGAGGAGCATAGAAAGGCACAGGACTTGAAGAAAATTCACCAATGCCAGCTTGCTACCCAATGACAACAATGGTGTCATGAATGCAAGTGCTCAATAGCTGCCAATAATAAATGTGATTGCTGGAAATTGATCAATGATGTGAATGGCTCCCTCATGACAAAAAGACATAGGAATTAACATTTAAGAATTACAGGTTCTAAAGGAATTGCCTACCAATGAGGGTTTAGAAGTAGACATGGTTGCACATTCATACTCTGATCACTTGGTTGGAAAAGGAACAAAGTGGTAAATGAGGCAGAACCAAACAAGAGTGCCACAAATGCACCAATTGGTATCACCTTCTGCTTTGGGTACATTGCCACTGCAGCAAAGAAGTATGACTGGTCACCCCAAGGGATGGTGAATGGGCTCAAACAAGATCAGCCACAATTGTTTTCATGTCTCTACAAAGGGACTATCACTAAGTGGATTGACAAGACTGAATGATGATGGTTGCAAGCAATGCTCAACAATGTCAAGGATGGGCACACTCTTTCAGGTTCAGGGCAATCAGGCATCCTTGCAGGTTATCCCACCATTCAAGACAATGTCATTGAGAGGCTGTTGTAAAATTACCGAAAATATAAATTTTTAGAAGACCTTAAATTGTAAAATCTATTGTGGAATGTGGTACTTACCAAGTTCAAGTGTTCAGAGGTAAGTGACACATGACAGTTGCCTCCATACAGATGGCTACAGTTGGTATTCTTGTCATTCCTAAAACCTCATCCTGGCTTACTCAATAACCCCTAACCCTTGCCCTGACCTTATTATGTCAGTTACCATCTGCTCAGGAAGCATTTAATTTAATTTGTTTGGAGGCGGGTTAGGGGCTATTGAGTAAGCCAGGATGAGGTTTAGGAATGACAAGAATACCTACCATATGTTAGGATTGACAAAATTTGCCAGAAAAATGGACTAGACAGGGATTGAACCCATGGCCTCCAGCATAGCACAGTTATCCCCCAGTGCTTGTGACACCACCAGTAATTGCGTCAACCACTTATAGCACTTGGAACCTTGACATTTTACAGGTCACAACACCCTATGTGGTTTGTATTTAGAGTCTACTTTATTGTCTGCTAGGTGAACCCAACCTGAGCACTGTAGAATATTATATGATCTGGTGTTTAATATAGAAAAATGAGATATTATGTATCTAGTGGGCTGGAGTGAGTATGTATGTCTACATTGAATAGCACAACATATAGCAACACCCATGGCCAAAAATTCTGCAGCATAATTTCACCACATGAAGGATGCTATGCTATGCCAGAAGGATGCTGGTGGGGGGTGCTGGTGTAACAAAGTTGATCATATTTAAACTCTTATCAGAGGTGAAATATTCCATATATGGTAAAGCCTCCTTACTGTATTAGCAAACAATTTACTGCTGGAAAATGGATAATGACAAAAGCAACCCCACCCTCACACTCAGGATGGTTGGCCATGCCAAATCACTGGCCATAAAGCAGCACATTGCTTCAGCTTACAAGGAAGGGGAAATTGCTGATGCTATTGATTGGTATAACAGGGACAAGGAGAAACCAAAGGAAGAGAGGAAAAGTTTGTGTGTGGTCTGTCACATATGTGGGTGGCACAACCCAGCCACAGGCTAGCTCTAGTACTGGGGTAGCCCAACCCCAGGTGGTTGACACCACTCGTCTCCCAGGCCTGCAATGGCATGCAGCAGTGAAGGATGTGATGGGCTCACTTGGATTGACATCAGCCTCATTTCTCATTGACAAAACTCCACTCACCTCTTTTAATCAACTTCCCCCCTTCCTCCTCTCCCCCATTTCATCAATATGACACCTGAAATGGAAATACACACAGTTAACAAAAGAGCCAAGAAACACAAAAGAGGTGGCTTACCAGACAGCATTACATGGACCAGAGGCTCACAAGGCTCAGTACAAGAGTGCATTGCTAGGAATACAGTCAACAGTCATGCTGCAGGGAATGTTTGTGAGCAACTGTCAGGTCAGTTAGCAGCACAAGAAGATAAACAAAAGAAGAAGAAATGGGGACAACTTAATGGTGATGGGCTCCCCAGACTGCTGACAAGTGAAGCATTTTATAACCTCATCATTGAGAACAAGGAAACAAGTGCTACTGAAGAGGCAGCTCACAAGGCTCACAAGAAGCAAAGAGACAAAGGAGATGAAGACAATGAGGATGAGGATGGGAACAATATGTATGAAGACAATGGGAACAATGAGAGTGATGGTGGAGGTATGGAGGAATAATCAGTGCAACAATATCATCTGTGATAACACTAAGATAATGATTGATTGATTAATTTGTAATCTTTGGTGTTGACACAAGTACTGGAGTATGCATGATAAGGCCTATTTTGCTTCATTGGTTCATGGCACTCTTACAATAGTTGTGATGCAATATATAATATAGTGTACTGTTTGTACTTAACCACTACTACCTGCTCTTGTTGTCTGATCTAGAAAAATTAGTGTTGTTGTGAGTTGTGAGGTACTTGAAGTTTGAGTGTTGCAAGCACTGGGGGATAACTGTACAGTGGCACTCTTCCAACTGAGCTACCAGTCCATTGGGACTAGATCCTAGCTCAAGCACCAGTAGGCATCAGACAGTAAGCACCATGCTTGCTACCATCTGACAAGGATTAGGGTTAGGGTTATTGGGGAAGTGCAGTGTTTGGCCCTCGCACCATTGAGGTTATTTTGTACTCAGATTGTTCTAACTATGGCATTGTTGTGGTTCGGCTAGGGTGCGGCTGTGAGACTGAGACCCTGATATTTGAGGCCAGTGCAACGTGAAGTCAAGTAAAAGTCGCTAGTCGCGCATATCGTCGTTCAACGTTCGAACGTTTAACTGTCATTACATGTCTGTATCGGCATAGAATGATTGATGGGAATGATAACTATTTGATCGATGTGCAGTACCAAACGAAGATGACTCAGCAGAGTTATACGAATATGTACCTTCGGCAGCGAAGTGGGGGTTCGAGGTATAGTGCGAGAGATGTGTCAAGTCACTGTGGTATTGGTAGAAGTTGGGGATCTCCGGAATGGGTGGGTGGGGAGCCTGAGAATAGGGAAATCAAGACGAGGATGGGCCCACGGCAGGACCTGGAAAGGGGGACATGCCACTGTATGTGTGGAGTATTGCCAGCGTATGAGTGTGACAATGACTGCTAAAGTCTGGCAGCGCTGGGATTCGATTCGGCCCAGCCTGAGGTGAGCAGCTGCAGCTGCCCGGTATGAACAGTAGATACCCTGGGTGACTCCTGGGGTGGCAGCTTGAATACGATTCTCGTAACTCAGTTGTTTGGGCTTAGGTAGAGTCACCTGCTTGACCCAGTGGTGACCGGCCCATCTCAGGAGCCACCCCCGCTTGTCTGACCGTGGAGTCTGCCCACGTCAATGTCGCAAGAATTCTGACCCTGTGCCGTAGTAATAAGATACGAATATCATACGATCTCATAATCATGACCATTAGTCTTTACATGGCAAAACCACTCAAAAGGGTAATAATGATGTCATTGTAAAGTTAATTAACATAAAATTGTATTGCATAAAAACGGTGTCCAGGTTCTTGGGACAAAGAAGTTAGGTTCACACTACAACTCCGCTGCCCACGGCTTTTGTGACGTCACATTGTTTTGATGGGAATGTACGGTTGCCGAGCTGTACCAGCTCCAATTTTGATTTTTGGATTTTGATGTCGCAATAATTTTCAGTCTTATTGTGAATATTTATATTTATTTTGGTTCACAACTCATCCACAATGTGCGCTCACTGCATTTCACTGTCTCTGCGCCATCGTCAATCTGAGTCCTCCTCCTTCGTCTTTATCATTGGTGGCTATTGATATGTAATTATAATACCAGAACCGCACAGAGACGTAAAGAAACAGGTAGGCTGCTAAGCGAACTAACTATTTAAACAGCTTGCTGCCTTTCGGCCTGTCAGCGCTCAGCCCCAGTGTGCGACTCCAGTCGTCAAATCTTCGTTGCCTTTGTCCCTCCAGCAGGCACAGTAGCTCCACCATGGTGGGTACCACAACAACAGAAGACGCCGACAACGAGGGTTTTGCCATGATTAGGTCGTCTGCACACAATCCTATGGGTAATAACCAGTACAACTGTGGTACGTCAAAACAGCATACTCACTGCAAATAGTATCAAAGAATGATGAATGTGTCAATCAGATTATACATGAATATCAGTGCTGTGTGATTACTAATCGTCACCGTATCAGCCAATTATTGTTAGTAGAACACAACATCACGATGTCGTGAGTTTCTTTCTTTTACTATCAGTATTGAGGTGTGACATGTCCACAGCCCAACTACTGTTGCCCGTCGTTGCAAAGACCTTCATTTACAAGCAGGTGGTGCCACGACCCGCCTACTGTCAAATGTGGTCAAACGACAGCTAGTCGCTGACCAGTTATCACAGGATCCACTCAGTCACTGAGGGCCTCAAACTGTTCGTGAGGCCATTGCTGCAACTAGTGGTATGCTTCTTACAAGGTTGTTGTCCTATTCCTTGGATTGTAACCTTTGGTGACTGATCGTGTAGGATAGGGAATATATTGAGACAGAAATGCGAATACTTGAGCTGGGTGGCTTTCTCTCATGAGCCCCAACAGCCAGAAAAATTTTCCGCGTCCCACTGGTCTCACTTGGACCGCACCATGAGTGGAGCGGAGATGGACATGGTAAACTAACTGCCATTGGTTTTCCTATATGGGCAGTGAGGGATGTGTTCTCCGGAAAGTGGCTTGGTATGTGGGTTCTGCCCAACAACCGCTGTGGTGCTTCTATCGCATATCTATACCTCAGTCTGGTATCTCGTTACAGTGGTAAGATTGAGCTTATGAACTGATACTTTCAATTAACATCAATTCAGGTATGCCATTGCCAACAACGACCGATTGTGG
>KN825220.1:0-25807 GCA_000827395.1 Paxillus rubicundulus Ve08.2h10 | reverse complement strand
GTGCAACCCACTTATGTATAAATAGTAGGGCCTTACGCCTAGTACCATAAGTTGTTCTGAACAGACACTAGCTGTTCAATACAGGACTTTCATCCTCTATTATCATCAAGAACTTCTTCACCTCAAAAACCCTTCTCAGTCCTTTACAGAGACTAGTAAGGTGAGGCTCTCTCACCAACTGCCATGCTGTATAGGGATATTCCCTATAGATAGTTGTTTTGACTTTGTGACAGTTTTCATCAGGGGGCTTCACCATTGCCCCTACTGCTTGTCTATTCAACTGTGTTTAGGATACCAACTACCAATCTAATGTTCTACTTTGGGTATTATGCTTAGTCAGCAGGCACAACTGTGGTAAGTGATACCTTAAGTTGGATTGGTTGTGAATCAGGTATAGTCATTGGGAGGTAGGAGCCTCTTGTTGAATGATTAGTTAATAGTATATATTAAGCATGTAGTTCACATGCTCTTGTAAATATCAAGTCAGCCACCATGCTGAGTTTGAATAATACTCTTGACTTTCAACCATCACCATCTAGCATCACTCAACCAACATTTGTAGGTAAGCCAAGTACCTGCCTATTGTCATAGCTTTCTATGCCTCTACCATGTGAGCCCAATGTCATCAAGCAGGGGGGGATCTTTTGGCACACCCACCAACATTTATGTGTTGCCTTGCACTCCCCACAGTATTCCACACTACCATGGGACCCTCTTATGTCATCCAATATGGATTCACTAAGGATGCAGATGACAAAACTGTGCTAGGATCCCATGAAGCTGTGTTATGGTGACCTGACACACCCAGTCCTTCAAGTCACTCAGCCAAAATGAAGGTGTGCTGATTCTTTATGTATTAAGAGCCTGAAGAAAGCTCGATGAAAGTTATTCTTATTTTTGCTATTTTTTTGGTATCATAGACTTCTCTTATCACAGATTTATACCATACTATGTTTTACTCATCATACTACCCATGCATTCTACTTGTTGTACTATACATTTAACCTATTTCATACCTAGTTACTTTGTTGCCTCTTGCTGTCATATTCAGGGTTCTTTCCAAACCTCAGATCACACTGAAGTTCCTCAGACTGCTGACAAATGAGTCGTGTCACAGAAGGGTCACACCATGTGATGTTAACACAGTATGAATGACATCTATCTTAGCTTCATTTACATTGCAATATATTTTCAGTGGAAAATGGTGAAGCCTGAAAAATGGTATACCCATATATGACATTAATTACCAATTATAAAAAGTCCATATTTAACATCAGAACTATACACACTCTGACCATGCTATCTAACCAGGTGATTGTGATGACAGCATAGATTGAACACTATCAGTTATACTTACCAGTTCATTTACATCAGTATAATGACTAATGATCATGACTATCACCACTGCAATGGGAAACACTCTGAATGTGTTTCCATGCTTGGCCTATTCTGATATACTTGCACCTATTATCTGAAATTATCCTTTTTATCAGGGAATATCTTTTAAAAGTTATTTTCAAAAAAGAAAGAAAAAAATGACAGAATACAGTGAACTCTGGAATCAGAACACTGACTCTGCACTTCCAGAACATTGGAGTTTGTACCTCCACCCTGCCACCAGGCAGATCCGCTCAGACTTTCAGCGTTCACTCAGAACTCATACAGAATTCATGTGGACCTTTATCATACTCCATAATCCTTTTCTTGTCATTGCTCTGGAGCCTCTAGGGACACTCCATCACTTTATTACATCACTTATTTCCCTTTCCCCCTTGTTCCTGTTCCTATCCCCTTTATTATCATTAGTGAGCACTTCTCCACCCACTCCACTACATATATATACTTAGTTTTCACTTTGGATTCCTCAGTTGTTCTTTGTCCCTCTTTGGCAGTGGCTGAGGTGAGTTTACTTTATACCTATCTATTACTCCTAGCTAATCCCTAGTAGTCTGGGCAATCACTGCCCTGTTATAGGTGAATAATAGTCATTCTTTGCCCCTATTTGGAAGCGGCTGAGTCAGGGCAATCACTGCCCTATTATAGTTTTTGTCAAAAAAAACTAAAGATCAAAATATTACTTCACTCATATTCATGTTTCATACCCATAGGTGAGAATAATATTTTCATTCCTAGACTACCATTGTAGACTATTAGTGTACTGAAAACCCATAGAAATGTGAAAATTGGGTAGAAAAAACACTTACAATTGACAAAAACTATAAAAGGGCAGTGATTGCCCAGACTACTAGGGATTAACTAGGAGTATAAATAGGTATAAAGTATACTCACCTCAGCTACTACCTAAGGAGGGCAAAGAACAACTGAGGAATCCAAAGTAAGGAGTAAGTATACATATATAGTGGAATGGGCAGGAAGTGCTTGCTAATAATAACAGGGGATTAGGAACAGGAACATGAATGGATATGGAAATGAGGTTAAGGAATGTAAGATGATAATGGGAATGCTCCTGGAGGCTTGGGAATGATGATAAGGAAAGGATGATAGGATATGGTAACAGTCCATGCAAGTTCTGGACAGACCCTGAGTGAGTTCCATGATTCTGAGCAGTTCTGGACAGACTCTGAGTGGTTCCACATAGGGGCAGAGCAGGGTCATGAATTCCAGGTTTCTGAGATTCTGGAGTTTGTGTTCCAGTTCCAGAGTTCACTGCACTTTGTCAACAATCTCATTCACACAATTATTGGACTTACTAGTGATGGACTCACCTTGTGTAGTGACTCTAACCTGAACAGTAGCCCAGAGACAAGAGTGACTCTGCCTCTGAGGAAGAAATCTGGGGACAAGGGTGAAGAAACTTGAAAAGCAGCAGAGGGTGAATGTATATAACATGTACTGTACAGTACTTACAAATTATTTCCCATGCTTCTGGTTGGCTCCAAGACTATTCCATGATACTCATGACAAGAATAAGTAGCTGAGCATCAGAGTGAGGTAGTTTGATCATTCAAATATAATGGAATGTCATTGCATATCATTGTGAAGCATGTCTAATCAGTAAGTGTAACAGCACTACCACATTATGACATCATGACAACTTTAAATATTCCTTTTTCAGAGTTAAAAAAGCATGATATATATTTTATCAATCAATGTCAGATTGAGTACCAGATGATAACAGTTGACATACTCTCAAAATGCCACCCATCAATTATATGTATAGCCTCATCAATAAGTTGTCTTCCTGATGTAAGAGGATTAGTCAAGCACCTTTCTGATGGGACCTGGTAAGCAAAAGATAATCCTATATAAGTATTTATCCTGCCATATCATAGATGCATAGTTATAAGATTTGACTGGTCATACCAGCGCCTCCCCATTTCCCTGATGCAAGAAAGCTACCAAATGTTGCAAGATTCTTGCCATACTTTTTTTGCAACACTGCAATACTTTTGCAATACTTTTGCAATACCCTGGCAACACTATTGCAGTTATTTTTGCGCTTTTTAGGCATTATGTAAGCATCCCTAAGTGGACATCCACCGCTTTTTGAACAGATAGGGGAAAGTAGTATCCATATTGGGTTCGCACCCCACGTTGTGGAAAACATATTTCAATTAATCCACACTTTTCAATTTCTTGTTTTCCCACCATAAACTACTGCATTTTACATGTTGTTTTATTGTGAAATGTGTAGAAATGGGCTGGTTGATTCAGGGGGTTGAAAGTAATTTAAACTCAGTTGGTGGATGAGATCGTAGCACTGTGATGCCTGTGGTGCCCACAGTGCCTTATCTGTGTGCACAAGAGGTCATGCCAGGCTGTCCACCTGCTTAGTCATCCGTCGGGATGCCCTTCTCCAAAGATAGGGGCCAGGCCATGTGGTGGATCACAAGTACAGTATGACAAGGGGCAGGAAAAGAAAGTGGAGGCAGTGGTCTCAAACTCATGACAGTTCTCATCAGGGGGCTTACAGCCACTGCCCCTACTGCTAGTCCATCCAGCCGATGCTTAGTGTACCAACTACCAATCTAATGCCCTACCTAGGGATTTGACTCTAGTCATAGCCATGACTGTGTGAGAGTGGCTACCCCAGGCTGGATTGGTTGCAAATTGGGTAGAATGAGTGGGGGGTGGGAGGCTCCACCTTGTTAGACCCACAGGTTGCTCAGGCACACCTGCCTGTGCTTTTTCGTTGCCATACATTCTCATGGTGGGGATTCAGTCACTGTGAGAACCTCTTATGCCATCATCATGTGATTCACCATAGTGACACAGACATGGCACAAGCTTCCACCAGCTGAGCTTGAATTCTTTTCAACCCCTTAAGATAGGCTTTGAGAATTCTCTGTGAATGTCAGATGACAAAATGCAACAAACTGTGACAATTGTTGTAAAAACACATAGGAAATTGGCAAGACAGAAATGGAGAAAAACAAAAATGGTCAACTTGAGGACTAGAATACAATCTAAATTTTAATCACCTTAGGATTTCTAGTTTGTTTTGTTCTGTTGAAGTAGATAGTTTTTTCAAATTATTTTACAAGTGAAGCCCCAAGACAAGGTCTGAATAAACCTACATAGCTCTGGTGTGCTGCACTAGTGATCCCCAGGCCACTGCCAGTGCACCTATGCCCAAATGTTCTCAAAGAGCTCAAGTGAAGATTGAGAACATTGGGCAATGTGCATAGAAGAGAAAAGAATCAGTTGGGGATAAGGAAAATGTAAGTTTTTACTTACAGCTCAATGAGCAGAACTCACTCTCACCAGGGGTTTTCAGTTCTTTTTCTCCCAAAGTTTCATTTCAAACTCAATTTTATTGAACAATGTTGGGGATATGCAAAATGGCTCTACCACTGCTACCCACCTTCCTCCAAGGATGTGGATTTGGAGCAGAATGTCATCCAAGCTCTCAATTCTGTCCCTCTTGAGAGCATGCAGAAGTCAGCTTTGTCTTATTTGTTTGTTGCCACTATCATCTCAACTGATCATGATCATCACAGATTTGTCATATGTTCTCACCATTTAATGGATGCTTACCATAGTAATAATCATATTTTAGGCAACAACTGTACAGTCATGATTTAAGGTACCAAGTATCATAAATATACAAGATTTGAACAGGTTTGGGCCAAGTATTAAAAAAGTTGGAAGGCCCAAACCTGGACTGAACCTGAACCTATTGGTTTGGTTCAGAGGTTCAGGTCCAAACCTAGGTTCTGGACTAAACTTTGGCAGCCCTAATAGTCATTCCTTGCCCTCCTTAGGCAGCAGATGAGTCCAGGTAATGACTGTCCTTTTATAGTTCTGTCAATGTGTTGTACCCTTGCCCTAGTTCAGTCCAAGGATTTAATAGAGTAGCAGAGTGGTGGAGTTTGGTGGTGGATGAAGGGGATGATAGGGCAGGAGGTAAGTCAGAGGGTCAGAGTGACAACAAGAAGACTAGCTTTGAGTTATCAGGCAGAGCTCTTAGAGAACAGAATTGGGAGGAGTGACTTTAGTCAATATTCAATGTGACAGTACAACATAAGTATGAGGAAACAGAAACAGATGCAACATATTATCACCATCAGCTCTACTTATTAAAGTGTTACAGTCACACACTCACTGTAAATTCTGAAATTGGGACCAGGAAACCTCTACCATACCACCAACAGAGTACAATTAGAGTGAATGAAATACAACAGATTTATTGCAACTGGACTACAAGCACTGTAAAACATGCATAGAAAGCATATGATAGGTGGTAACAAAAACAGAGCAAGTAACTATGAACTACATCACATGTCACCCCTGCTTCACCATAGCAAATTTTGCTGCATTTGCTTTGTGCTTCTGAGTGCATGGGTTATAAGAGGTGACATCTTCCTTTGCTTGATCTTTGTAAAAGGGTTTCAAGAAAGCATGCCAGCCTTGTATTCTTTGAGACCAGTAAGGACAATTGAGTAATAAATGATCTCTGGCAATGGAAGTCCATGTGGTCTACCTGGGTGCAAGTATTCTTGGTGCTTTGTCAAAAGATGTCCCTCCATATTTGAGGACATACAGAAGATTTCCTCCACCTAGGTCAGTGTTGTGGCCTCAAGGACAACATCCATGTTTGAGGGCATCTTCAAGCATGCAAAATATTGCATACACACTCAATACATTCTTAAGTGCCATATGAAGCATTTGTCATATACCATGTCATGCAAGTCACCTCTGCTCCTCCAGAGCCTACTCTAGCTCAACTCCACTTTCCTGCCTATACCAAGTCCACTTTTCCACCTATATGCAACTCTGCTTTTCCACTTATCCAAGTCTGCTTTTCTGTTTATCTCTCTTACCCCTGATTTCTGTACCTTGTTCCTCATCCTTCATACTTTGACAGATATTTGACATATCTAATGATTCCACCTTGTAATTCATTCCATTCTGACTTACTTTGACTCCTCCTGACTTGTTCCCTATATTTCTGATGACTTTGACCTACATTCCATTCCACTCTGGTACTCTGGTGCCCTCCATGTTTACTTGTCACCATTGTATATAAAGCCTTCTTGTATTCTGTATTCTGCAGTTTGAATATCAACTTTGATCACTACTCTGTTCTGTCCACCTAAGTCCTTCTCTCAACACTTGAAGCTAGCATTCTTGTCATCATTCCAACCCTCCATTCTCTGACCCTTCCTCTGACCACTCTGCTCTGCCACAATTCCACAACTCTGAAATACTAGACTGAACTTGGGCAAGGGCACAACATATAGGTTGAAGCTGACATTTTCTGCCACACCTCCAACAACTCCAGACAGCCTGGAGGAACCAGACTTAACAGCATTTGACATAGCTTGGGGACATCTGCTTGGGAGAGTGTTTGATTTTATGTGCACCATTGAGACTCTACAAAAACTTTAAGTATCACTAAAATACAGTGATTGTAGAGGCTTGAATACACCTGAAGTTTGAAATAGTTCACTTGACCAATGAGGTTTAAACTGTTTTCTATCAACTGTAATGGTGTGAGGAGATTCTTGCAAGTATGAGACTTATGTATGCTCTGATGCATTTCTGGCTACTGCTTGAACCTTGGGCAGGAGGGAGTCACATGTGACACATGGTACACTGTTTTGACCAGCACATGCAGCACATGCATCACAATCAACTGAGCAAACAGCAAGAGCATCATTGAACAGCTCCAACTTGAATGTGAGCTGATCCTGATTGGGACATCAACATAGCCATGGGAAGTTGGTTTTGATAGGTATGCCTGGGATGCCAGCCAGTTCATTTCATTGAGTAGAATTCTGGGACACAAGAGGAGTGCACATGCATGAGCAGGGGAAAAAACACAAGTACTGGAAGCAATATTGGAGTTGATGTTCAAAGTATTTAAGGATATATAAATTTCTATGGATGAAATTGTACAAAGAGCTTTAGATATTTCTTTTTCACAATACATACCTGGTGTCATTCTCAATTTTGGCAAGTGTTGTCTTCCGAACTGAAGATGGTTGGGAAGATTGTGGGAAAAAAGTGGCAAGTACTATGCATGAGTTCTGGGCCACCATCTTCAAGCTGTTGCTAGTGCTTCCACAAACCTTTGAACCAACATGAGCTTCAATATTTGTAAAATGGCCCAAAATAGAGAGGGGGATGCAAGACTTGATGCCAATTTTAACCCAGACTTCACACTCCTTGTGTGAACACTGCTGTAGGGAAGTGGTCTTCCCTATGTATATAAATGGCCTTCATCCATGCATCTTTTGTTGAACCATGTCTTCCCAAAATTACCATTCATCCCACTCACTTTCTATTCCATTCCCACACTATTGTGCATATCCATGTGAAACCTGTGCCTTGCAAATCATGGAACCCATTGTTGATTGCAGATCCTCAAGTCTACATCCACCTGGATCTGTCCCTGTCCATCCCAACCAGCTGGTAAGTCTAGGACATCCATGTATGTACTTGCTTCATTGGATATTTTTCATGCTTTCCATCTGGTATGGATGCTTATTCCTTACATTCTTACTTGGTTTGACACTGTCATGGGTATGCCCATACTATAAAAGTCTCTACTTAGTCTTTTAGGGAGGGACTTAGTATCTTTTCATGGCACTTCCCACATGTTTTTGGTGTTTGTTTGGACCTGAAGACAATGATGCTTATGCAATGTGAGAAACACAGATGGAGTCCTGGTGTTCAGCAGTCTGGACCTCTCCTGAGGGTTCAAGAGAGGCAGATATGGCTGTATTAAATGAATCAGTGTTACATACCATAAGGGATAACCTACCTGATGTTGTGCCCAAGGTGGTGATGGTGGGAGGAGAGATTTTTCACAAGGTATTTGAGAGCCATCATCAGGATGTGAAAGCTCCTGTATTGAGCTCCTGAAGAGAGCTCAGGTAATAACAAGTCATTAAAATTTGTATTGTCATTGTCATTGTCATGGCTGTGTGACATAAGAAGTCTAGGAATGAGAAACTGGGTATCATATGCTGATGACGCAGTGGATTCCTGGCTGTCTGAGGTATAATAAATATCCATGCTTATCTATAGGTAGTCTATGCAGTAGGGCCAAGATAAGCAAAGTGTTTGAGGGGACTTGGTCATTCAAGAATGGGCAAAAGATTGGCCCAAGTGTGCCCACTAGGGGTCATTGTATCTGATTGGGAGGTGTGCATCACTAATGATCTAGAGAATTTCATTTTTAGCTGCAAAAGAGTTGTTCATCTCATCATTTCTTGTACTCAAAGTAAAAGGTATAGTTTGACTATCTACAACTGTTCTGAGTATATATATACACTATCTTTTCTAACTAAAGCAACTTTTTGTGGAGTCATGAGCATCCTAGATGCTGAGGCTGTGTGAGAAACACAGCATGTAGTCTAAGCCTAATGACAAATGCCAAATAATTCAACATCTGGGAGGTTCAAACCCAGGTGCTTTGGCAGCAGTTTCAACTGTGTGAAAGGCCCCATCAGAGAGCTAACCGCTGCCCTAACTGCACCCCATTGATTACGACAATCTACTTTCACATCTAAGGTGAATTGCACCACATGGTGATCATGTGACTTGAGATGCTATGTTCTTGAGGCCACCCTATTGAAAGTTGCATAAATTTGGGTAAAGCATGGGAACCTTCCAGACAATTGGCCAGGAGAAGGGCTCTCCCCCAATGCCAGGATTCGATTTGATGGGTATCTGTGCATGTTCCACCACATGATGCAATGCATGTAACTGTGACCAAACCAGGTGCTCTGAACATAGCAAGCTTTCTCCTAAGATAGGTGAGCCAGTTCTCTTGACTTGATCAGAAATGCCTAGATGTAGTTCAAGAGATGACCTCACAAAAGTCCAAATGGACCCTGGGGATTGTTGTTGTTTTGGGGGGGAAAGAGGGCATGAGTGTTCAGGATTTTGTGAATGTATGCCTCTTGATGTTGGATATATATCCAATACACACATGGGCATATACATACATATTTCATCAATCATTGACATGGTATAGATGTGTTGACTGTGTCATGAGATGCTGGGATGGGCTGACTTGACATATAGAGAAGTAATTCAATTGCACAGTACTCATACAACATGTGCCCATGGTTGTCCCTCCTCACCTTGTCCTCTCCCTGTTGTATTCACACCATGTGTCAATGCACCTGGTACACCCACACTTGTGGTGTCATGGCTGGTTGTCAACACCTGGTGTCATACCACATATGAGATATGTAGGTTGGGGGACATGGATGTTGCCATTGTGTCATCTGGTGGCAGGAGGCATGGTGAGTCAGTCACCTAGAATTCCAGGCCCCATGATGTGCCACCATTTTCCTTTTGCATACATTTATGAAATCACATGACACTGTGACAATGATGAACTTCATGCCACTTGAACTTAAGTTGTGCATTCTACATTCAACATCCTCTGCCTACTTGTGACTAGCATGCACAACAGTAGGGGCACAAATTGATTATGCTGTGGCTGTCATGCAAGCTACAGAGCAAGCTCATGCTGAGGGATGTTCAAATTGTTGAAGGCATATTGCATCTGCTGCTCCCGCTGTACCTACTGTCCCCTCCCTAATCCTCATGAACCAGATTATTACAAACATTTCAATCTGAATGTGAAAGCAAGGATGACAGGGTGATGGATGGACCACTGCTGGGACCATGTTGCATGCCTGAGGAATGAGGCCATAGCAACATGGTGCCAGTGATGGTCCATCCATTTCCCTGCAACATGACAAAAACTATAATAGGGCAGTGATTGCCCAGACTACTAGGGATTAGCTAGGAGTAGTAAATATGTATAAAGTAAACTCACCTCAACCGCTGCCAAAGAGGGGCAAAGAACAACTGAGGAATCCAAAGTGAAAACTAAGTATATATATGTAGTGGAGTGGGCGGAGAAGTGCTCGCTAATGATAATAAAGGGTATAGGAACAGGAACAAGGGGGAAAGGGAAATAAGCGATGTAAGAAAGTGATGGAGTGTCCCTGGAAGCTCCAGAGCAATGACAAGAAAAGGATTATGAAGCATGATAAAGGTCTGCGCAAATTCCATACGAGTTCTGGGTGAACGCTGAAAGTCCAAGTGGATCCACCTGGTGGCAGAGCAGGGGTATGAACTCTGACATCCTGGAAGTGCAGAGTCGGTCTTCCGGTTCTGGAGTTCACTGTATTCTGTCACAACATACTGGAAGGAATTTAGATAATAAATGAGATGACAGGGTTCAGGGTGGACCACTGCTGGGCACATTGCACATTGCCTGGGCAAGGAATGAGGCCATGGCAATATGACCCTAGCAGTGGTCAGTGGGCCATTGTCATATCCCATGCCATGCAAATCAACTCTGCTCCTCCAGAGCCCACTCTGGACCAAGTCTGCTTTCCTGCCCATGCACAAGTCCATGTCTCTGCCTTTCTGTTTCTCTGTTTCCCCACTTTTCCATTTCTCTGCATTTCCGCTTCTTTCTAATACTTCTGTTCTTGTGTCTGGATTCCTTATCATTCATACCTTTGACAGACATTTGACATCTCTAATATTCCACCTTCCAATTATTTCTGCTCTGACTCACTTTGACTCCTCTTTACTCATTCCATACTTCTGACTCATATTCTGCTCAACTCTGGTACTCCAGTGCCCTCTGTGTTTACTTGTCACCATAGTATATAAACCCCTCTTGCACTTTGTATTCTGCAGTTTGAATATCAACTTTGATCACTCCTCTTCTCTGTCCATATTAAGTCCATCCCTCAACACTTGAAGCTAGCCTTCTTGCCGTCACTCTGACCCTCTGACCTCCAACCTCCAACCACCCCCCCTTACTACTCTGTTCTGCCGTCGCTCTGCTCTGCCACTCTGCCCCACTGCAAATACTGGACTGAACTCAGGCAAGGGTGCAACACATAAGTTGAAGCTGACATCTGCTCCACCTCCAACAACTCCGAGACAGCACAGAGGAACTCCAATCTTAACAGCCATACATTACCCTCCAATGTACAGAAAGGAATTGAGACAACAACATCCCCCATCAGTGGTCCACCCTAAACACTGTAGCATACAAAGGGGGATTAGGGGCAATGCCCCCAACAAGCTGAAGGGCTGGTGGGTGGGGATGGAGAGGCTTTCCATCTGTGTGCAGAAGAGAACATGCTGGGCTGTCCACCCTGCTTAGTCATCCACTGGGACATCCCTCTCTGAGAATAAGGACTGGACCACATGGTGGATCACATGTACAGTATGACAAGAAGCAGGAAAAGAAAGCAGAGTCAGCAGTTTTGAACTCACAACAGTTCTCATCAGGGGGCTTTCACCACTGCCCCTAGCACTAGTCCATCCAGCCATGTTGGAACATGGTAGTTTCAACCTACGTCACTGTTCGTCATCACTAGTAGTTATCCTCCACCTCTCTCAGGGTATATAAACCTTCATTGTAGCTTCACTATCCTTGTCGTCTTTCCCCCATGTTGTAGTCACTAAATAATACTTCGCTCTCTGGCTCCAACAAGCCAATGCTTAGGGTACCAACTACCAATCTAATGCTCTACATACCTAGGGATTTGACTCAGGTCATGGCCATGACCTGTGTGAGAGTGGCAACCCCAGGCTGGATTGGTTGCAATATGGGTAGAACAAGTGGGGGGTGGGAGGCTCCACCTTGTTAGAGTGGGGCTCAGTCACCGTGAGAAACTCTTATGCCATCATCATGTGATTCGCTGTCGCGACACAGACAGGACATAATGTTAGTAGCGCCTTCTAGTATTTTAGTGTCACTTGTTATATCTAATACCACACATAAATATACTTTTTAATGTTCTACAACATCACCCACAACACTGCTTAATAGTACCTGTATCTCTTGGGCAAGTTTCTCCTGGTCGACCGCCTGGGCCAGTGAAATGTTGGGAGCTCCAGCGTCAGGCACTTTGCCCACATTAGCGCCGATAAGCGGGCGTATCGACTCCCAGAATTCGGAGTAGTCCACTACTCCTAGCACGCCTTCTGTGGCCATCTCACCTTTGATATTCTTATCGCTGTCTCCAGGCTCCACGTCTGTCAGAGCCGCAAATGCCTCTTCAAACGCATCAATATCAAGTGCCCCGTTTGCACCCGACATCACCCGTACCTTCCCATCCATATCGACATTAGCCTCATCGGAGAGCCAATGCGACACCGTAGACGGAGGGAGCGATGATATATCCCCGAAGATCGCATCTGAATCCGAAAACCGTGCTGCATCCGAATCGGTGAGCGATGGCCCTCCTTCTGTGTCCGTCAGCCATGCGCCCTCGGTTTCTGTCAGCCAAGCGCTGGCACCAGAGTCAGAGAACCAAGCTGCGGTGCCTTCGGTATCAGATATCCACGCCATCTCTGCCGTAAGCCCATCACAGTCACTCGCAGAGGGTAGGAGGATGTCGGAGTCGGTTACTAAGAGGTCATGGATGATCGGAATGTCGAAACTGACATCCTTGTCTTTGGCGGGGCTTGAGAAGGGACTAGTGGGTGGGGGAGGAGAAGAAGGTGGCAGCGGGCTGGAGGCGGCGTAGTCATCTTCGTTAGCTTGGTTCATGCCATTAGGAGCATCGGCATCCCCTTCACTACCTCCACAGGGATTGTCTGGGGTCGGACAGGCGCTATCTTCCGCAGGATGAGTGGGTACATCAAGCCCTTGAAGCGCCTTGTCCAGTTCGTGAGTCAGCATATCCTCTTCTGCATGATGCACGTCCTGTCCAACGTTCCCTACGCTCTGTGGAGATTTCTCCATTCGTGTGTGGCCACTCGTAGCCATCAATGCAGACGAACTGGTCGACATCTCGGACCGTTCCTGGTTTTGTCGTTGCGGAGTGCGCAACGCACAAGGTGAGGGTGGACGTAGAAGGAACGTCCGTGTACTTGTACCCATCTGTGTCCGAGGTGTACGAGCGATCGAACTCGGTGAACCAGATGGCAGGTTTCTGCTCGTGGGCGTAATCTTCCAAGGTGTCTGAGTCTGAAAGGTGCCTCCTCTCCTCGGGGTCCTTGGTGTATGGAACACATTCGTCCGTGGCGTACTCATTATTGGCTGGTGGAGCATCGATGGGGAATGCGGCGTCCGCATAGGTCTGGATAGAGATCGGGAAGTACTTGGAGTGCTTGGAGTGAACAAGGATCCTGAGTCTTGACCTGATGGCGTGAACAGCGAGCCAGCTCCAGACGGCGTGAACAAAGAGCCTGTCCCGGGCCCAGATCTCCCAGGCGTCCGATGTGTTCCTGGCTCCGATATGATGCGTTTCCTCGGGGGCGTAGTTGGGGGCAGAGGGTGCGAGTGCTTCGATGGGGGAGAGGACGGTTGGATGGGTTCTACTGCGGTGGAAGCGAAGACGGGAAGAGAAGGCTGTTGTTGTGCGGTAGACATGGGATATGATGGGGGTTTCTGTGTTTGTACATGACTCCGAATACCTTCATGCCTATCGTCGTCATCAGAAGACTCTTTGGATGGGCAATTGGCTGGCATGTGAGCACCACGACCGTGCCTGCGTTTGGCCATGACAGCCTTCCGTCGCTTCAAAGTCATTTGTGCCTTCTCAGGCTCTTCTGCCCGTTGGCGTGCAATTGCCTCTTCAGAAAGGCGTGGAAGCGTTGCAGTGCTGGTGCGTGCCCACGCTGGGAGAACGAAATTTTTAAGGGGGTTCTGCGTCGTCGTTTGAACTGCGTTGGACGCAGACGCCAACGTAGATGACAAGGTGGGATCGATGAAAGCGGAGGAGGGAATAAAACCAGGCTGAGAGTTCGAGGCGGGAAGTGAAAATGCGGATGTCGCCAAGTTCGACCCACAAAAAAGTCGAGGGAAGGACTGGGTGGTCCTCGACGTCGATGCGAACGATAAGCGAGGTTGGCCCTTATGAGACCGGGTAGTGGACGCGGGGACATCTGCCAGTGATGTGAACGAGTTCGTTAGTTAAGAGTGATACCAATAACGGCTAGTATGAGATGCAGCAAGGTTCGAGAAAAGCAGGCCATAAGAACGAGAAGTCCAAATTTCCCTCCAAAGGGAATAAAATAAAATACCGATGCCATACCTGACCCACGTCCAGAAGATGTTCGTTTCCTAGCCCTTTCACCTGCGCGAGCTTCATGTTCTGCCATGAATTCACCTAGCGTGCGTTTCTGTTTGAGGGTTGCCGCTACCTCCGTCAGTGTGGTGGAATTTGAATATCTATTCGCATCCATCGGGTTGCTTGGTTTGATGATTGACGAGGATAATGAGGTCGATTGTTTTGCATTCTTGTCGGTAGTGAAAGGTGTCGAAGCACGCATCGAGAAACGTCGGTCACCCGGTTGCAACCGAGAACTCGACGGAGTCAACGCGGCGCGCATGGAGCCCAGCATTGAAGGCAGTCGAACGGATGGTGGTGAGTGTATCCTTGGTTTCCCGGTCGGAGAGGAGTGTACTCGTCTCTGTCTTGTGGTACTCGTCGAGCCCCTTACCGCCGTACGCACCCCTGATGGTGAGGGAGAGGGTGACACAGAGCCTGGAGAAAACAATGTGGAATTAGCTGGGTACACTTGGCCCTGGATGTGCTCACCCAGCGTATGTTTACGCGTGCGAGACGGAGAGGGCGTTGTTGGGACATAAGACGGAGGTGTCGCTAGCCCTTTCGCTCTCGCGGTCTCTCTAGACGGAAGACGCTTCGGGATCGGTGTTTCTGTATCGAGGTCCGCGCAGGACGATCTTCTTGGCGTTGACTCTGCGGCCGTAGACGGCGTCAACGTTTGAGAGGACGCGGGTGTGCTTTCTTGTCCCGACGGAGGCGTGCTTGCGGGCATCGGTGAAGCGCTGGTGCCCTGGCTACTCGAGGATGCCAATGATTCGGATTCTGGATTTCTTGCGTGAGGTGCATTGCGATCGGATCCAGGATACAGCAAGCCAGAAGCACCTTTACGGAATGCGGAGGTGTCAACAGTAGAAGAGTCGAGAACAATGATATCCGAGTCTGCGTCATCCTCGTCCCTATTATCGTGGTCGGCCGACGGGTTTCCTCGGCTGCCTTGTTCGCTGGTGCTTGGAATACGACCTACCTTCTCCGTCACGGGCTGGAGTAGATGAGGATTCGCAGCAATGAATCCTTGCAGCGCAGAGAGTAGGGCCACGTCTGGCACCTGCTGAGGAACAGCGTTGGCAGGTGCGTTGGCAGACGAAGTGGACGAAATCGCAGAGAGCAATGCCAGCAAAGGATTATTCGCTGACTGAGTGTCAGCCTGAGGTCGAGCGTATGTTTGAGTATGGGACTGGACGTGGAGCTGGTTTGACGGATGCCAGACTTGTTGATAGAAGGTTGGTATCCCATTTACGCACTTGCCGTCGGCATACCCTGTTGCTGCAGGATGTTCTAGAGGTGCACAGATAAACGGTGGGCGCACAGGTGGAGGACGTGGTTTGGTCTTCTGCTTGGCCTTTATACGTGTACTTTGCTTAGACTCGGACTGATGGTCCACTGGACTCGATGAGCTTGCCACTGAATTGTTTCTCACATTGGTTTACGCGCTATCAGGCGAGAGTCATCGAAACTGGGTCTTACCTGGGAGGGAAGGGTAACTGACTTGCGATTTCGACATTGACTTGGGTTTAGAAGACGTTGAGCCCTCAGGACGACCACGTGAACGTCGTGGAGGACCTATGTAGAGCTCTGGGAAATCGGATGAGCGGGTAAGTGTATGTGGCTCTTGTTGGTCGGATTGCAGGTGAGAGGTAGATGATGAATTCGTCCGAGAAGACCGAGAATGGTGAAAGGAAGCAGGTGCTTGATACCGGGCAGGTACAAATCCCTGTCCCCATGAGTGGAGAGATTCGCCCAAAGCAGCCCTTTGTAGGCGTCTTGTCTGTAGCATTAGTACGGGGCAACTCTTTATTAGCAAGGCGCAAAACGGACGAGGGACTAGTTGGGTTCGTAAGATGAAATAAACATACTTCTCGCAGCGCGAAGATAACCTCGAGGGCAGACGAACTGGGTCCAAGATTTGGGACGATCGCTCCCGTAACGTAGACGCTCTCCGAAGCATCTGATTCAAGAGCCCAGGACATAAGTCCGAGGGCAACTGCTACGCCATGGGGTGATTTGGTGCATTGGGATTCGGGTGGCATGTGCGAAGGCACAGGCTGAGCCTCTAGAGGGTCAAGGACATAAAGAGAGAAGTCTCGTTCAGGGTCATGAAGGAGTTCGGGACTGGTATACATCATTGCAAAGAGCAGCAGTGTCAATGTTTTTCTTTGAGAAAATTCTACAAGATGATTTCTCACCTCGAATTGCATACCGCGACAAGACATGCTTTCAGCGATGCCTGTGCATACTGAGGTTCACTCGCTGATGACTGGCTCCTGGTTCCATTGTATAATATCGTCGGAACTTGCACTGATGACCTGGCAAGGATGTACTGCGGAGAACTATTTATTGTGTAAAGTACACGCACTGTCCAAAGTCGATTTCGTCAGCAAAGCTGCATAGGTTGAGGGAGATACTTACGAAAAACCTGGTGAGTGGTAGCATCCATCACCAGCGCCAAGTGTTACGATGGCACCGCAGTGCTGGCAGCAACTAATATTCCTATAAGAACTGATGTTGATCGTCTGCTATGTTCAACAGCCGCGTAGTAGTAGATCTCACCGTGACAGGCAGGCTTGAACCCGTGGTTGCATGGAACGACGCGACTGTGACACATCACAAACGTGACTAGGTTTCCCAATATGTAAGTGTCATAATAATGCTGGGTCATCACGTGCCTCACCTTGTATTATTAGGCTCTGATACGCAAATCTCCCGACACCAGCATTAAACATTGCATTAAACAGTGTGTTACTTGGGCGATATACCCTTCTTCCCTCCAGCAGGCTGCAGGGCGGAGTCCCGGTGCTTTGTAAGCCACCTCCTGCCTCCCCGACGTCCCGATATGTCTACGTTTGGCCTGGGGCAGGTTCCCACACCTTGTTCCCTCACCACCAACACCCTTCAATGTCGTCTACGGCGTCCTCACTGCTCCCTCCATCCTCTACTGTCACTGACAGCAACAAAACATCTAGAAGTCGTCATCCATCAACTTGGTGCACGAAGGAGCCCTATTTCTTAGCCTAAACCACCCTCTTTTGCCTTCTGCCTGGCAGCCCATCTCACTGTGTGCACAGCGAGCAGCCTCTCTGTCACCTACCACCCTGCCAACCTGGGCCCACTTCCACCTACCATATGCTCACTGTCAATATTGGGCTCACACCTGCCTGAATTGCTTCACATCAGTGTCTTCTGCCTGTTCCTCACTGTGTACCAGTGGTCTCTTGGTTGCTTGTTGCTCTGCTAACTTCACTTCCTCGTCCTATATGCTCATCTTTGACATCAGGATCACAGATATCACTTCACATTTTCCTGTGCCCTCCCTCACTGTGAACCTTCAATTACCAACCATTTGTTCAACCCCCCCTCAAGTATCTTGTACATTATGTAAGTTACAGGTCTGCTGTGTACTTTCCTGGTGCTTCACTAACTTCACTCTGCATGGTAATGTAGCTTATGTTGCTGCACCCACATTCTTCCAAAGTTGGTGGGTTATTGAAGGCAGCAATTAGCCATGGGTTCCAAAGGTTGCAACATTGGTCAGCAGTTCTGACTGCAGGCCATCAATGCAACTGTAAACAGGCTGAAATCAATGGTATGAAAATCCATCATTAAATCATGTTTAAGTCATTTACTGTCTTTTTCAGGCAACTTGTCCACGTGAATTTTTATGCCCAAAATCACCTCTCACCTCTGCTCGACTCCATCTGCTCAACACCTCATTGGAATTCAATGCAAACAGTACCATTTTACTCTGACGAGCACAGAGAATCAGTTCTGTGTTGACCAGTTGGCAAAGAACAAGTTGTTCTAAAGGTGGCATTTCAGCCCTTGGGATTTCATCATTATTATATTTTTGAGAATTCATTTTTGGCCACTCAGTCATTGCGGAATTGATTCCTCAACCTTGATGGAGTTTGATTATTTAGTTTTCATCACATTCTAGTGGGTTGTTGGAGAAATATGGTTGAGTGGAGGTGAGGTGTTTTTGTGCATAAAAGGTCATGTGGACAAGTTGCCTGAAAAAGACAATAATTCCACATCATCAGCAATGTCCACTGAAGACTGCAACAATGTGGAGGATATGCTTGGTGACCACAGTATAGACATGTCTTGAGGGTGGACGACTGTACCACTTGGTGAAGAGGGATTAGACTTGAATCACAAGGGTGGGGAATATGATGCTTTCTCTGGCCTTGGTGAGCAGATGGCAGCCCTCACCAAGAGGTTCATACTCTTTAGATGCTTATACCATTTACTGGTCACCCTTGATAGGTGCTATGTTAACCCACAGACTTGCCAAGATTGTGCTGGAATTCACAATGATAATTGGCGGCTACAGATAGAGAAGTTGGTTGAGGCCTACTTGCAGTAGTGCACCCAAGAAAACAAATATGCCCAACCCTCAACTTCTACTCCAACTGCTGAAGCTGGCACATCTTTCCAGATTGACAATATAGAACTCGTGGACATATTCTGTAAGTCAGGTATGATTTTAGTTGTCTGCCTAACTTACATGTTCACAGCTTGCCAACAAGTATCATTGTTGCCCCAGCCCAGACATAAGTATCCCAACAAGACTGCTTACAATGTGTACCTTGACATCCTGCATCAGGTTGATATGCATGTGAAGACTGCCCTTGGGCAAAATACTGCAAACTGGCGCCTTCTCAATGCATGCCCTGCATGTTTCTACAAACTTGAAGACAAACCTTTCATGGAAGTCTCATGGCTTGTCACCATGGATGGCAACAATAGTTTGAAAAGATGGGACTCCACTCAGGATAATATGGGTCACAGGCATGATACTTGAACCACCTGGTCTGATTACTGGCTCAGCTGACAAGACATTGATATATTCAAGGACAAAGTCTGATTGAGATCTGTAAGGGCTAATCCATGTTTATTGCTATACTCCTAATTTGGAACTGTTAGAGAATGGAAACAGCACGGGATGACTTTCAAGATGACTGGGAAGATGAAGAGTCCCAACAAGATGGTACTGTAAGTTGCATTGATCGCTGGCGAAACACTAGGCCAGAGCAATACAAGAAAATGTTTGCAGTTTCTGATGAATCAGGCATCTTTGTGGTGGCCTGTCACCACCACTTTGTTCTGCTTGTCTGTGATATGGTCCAAAGTGGTGAATTGTTTGTATCAGGGTCCATGACCTTTTTCTTATATTTTTGCACACATGCTCATTACCATTTTCAGACCCAAGTATCTGCTTGCAGTTGTAGACCAGCTGCTAACTGTTTATGGGAAGGATGGAGGGTGCACATATGACATTGGGTGTGCATTCCCCCAAACCCTGGAGAACAGTAGCCTAGGCCCTCAGGTGAAAAAATTTAACCTACACATGATGGTAGGTGTATTTCATGGACATGCACATAACTGCACTTGCCAGCTTGACTGGCATCTAATGTACATCAAGGGCATCAGGTGCACAGAAGGAGAAGGTTGTGAGCATATATTTTCCTCATCAAATGATCTTGCATGGATGACTTGGCATGCAACAACATTTCATTGGCATCAATCAATTGAGGAACACTTCACATTCTGGGATGCTGACAAGTATGCATTTCTAAGTACATCCATTCAAATCAGGTCATCAGAAGATTTTGACAGCATTTCACAGGCAACTTTCTATGGAACCATTATCAAGAAGCCCTTACCGATGTTGACACACTGACCATGAATCTTAATTCTCTCAGAGTGCTTTTGGGTCTCACTGATGAAGACTTTCTCTGGTTTCAGGATGAGGAAAGGAAGTATGTCACAAAAAGTTTCAGCACCATCATAATGCTGCCGGGTGGTAATGTGAGGTAATTGAATTATCATGTACATTGAAAGAGCCTTATAATAGAAGGCAAGATAAGATAATGTGGCCAGACCCCATGGGAAAGTATGGTAATGCAACCGAGGAAGCATTAAAATGATCAATCAATCAATCAACACACCAGTGGTCTCGAAGACAATTCTTATATTGGTTTGCTCTCCCCCACTCCGTCGCCATTATCTTTACTCACAAACTGCCATGGCCCCATCTCACAAGGCCAGAGGTAAACATAATGACTCAGCAGAGACCCTCAATGTCAGACTTCATGCATGCAAGCATTGCAGTGGGAACTTCAAGGTACAAGGCCTTAAAAAACACGAGGCAAGTTGCAAGAAGCAGCAGGAGGCAGAAGAAGAACGAGACCGACATGGGCCGGAATTTGACCAGGAGAGGTGGCGAGGTGAGTTTTCATGTTCTCCTTCACTAAGCTCAATTTAATGTTGGTAGCACTCAGGCTTGCTTGCAGCGCCACAGGCACATCCAACTCGCGGGCCCAGATTCAGACGACCATGCCAGAAGTAGCCATAGGGCCATTACATGCAGCCCATGGCAACCCACACCAACCTGACACAGTTTGAGACCTCTATTCATTGGATGACAATGGTAAGTTTAGCTCTGTAATAAACTTAATTGTTGCATGATATTGTATTTGAATTATTCTCCCTCTTCATGTTACTACTCTTGCTGATGAATCCTTTAGTCAACTACAATTTTGATGGGAATGTTATGCAAGATCATTACAGGAATGATGCTGAGAATCCATGGCGTAATTCGCCAATCCCTCATAGATTTCTGGTGTAGCTAATTTCAAGTCTATACTTTTTCTAGCACGATCGGACACCTCCATGACTAGTATCCTCAATGCAGCCACAGAGCGGCCTACTTCCCTACAGCAGCCAATGGAATTCAGAATGGAATACCATCCACGTAGTCAGCGACATACCCTCCATCAGACATTTGAAGAATTTGGCCTCAAGAACAACAACTTGCATGAGAACACCATAGACCCAACACCATGGAAACTGTTCTGAACCCATGGGAACCACCGCTTCGCCGAAATAGCTCTTGATGCTGGGCTTAACAAGGCTCAAGTTGAGGGTTTACTTATGCTGATCTCCCTTGTTTCCCAGGGGAAAGAGAGCGTGACACTCAAGAACAAGGCCGAGCTATGGTGAACATGTGATAATGCTGGTGCTGAATTAACACCAGTATGTAGATTTGTACTTTAACATTGGGCTGTGTCTTTTTATAGCATATTTTGTGTAGTTTTCCAAACACGTTGTTTCTGTACAATACAAGAAGGAACCAGTCGAATGTGACGTCCACACCCAGCCAATCTGGGAATGGGCACTCAACTTACTGGCCAACCCCGAACTTGGCCCTCACTTTGTATGGGACGCAAAATGCGTCTACAAACACAATGGGACCGAATATGAACGATTTTACAATGAGCCCTGGACAGGTGATCGCTGGTTGGATATACAAGTAAGTTGAAGTTGTCAATGTCCTATCACAATTGTACACACTACTAACACTGATAAACATTGCAAATCTATTAGTCTCAACTTCCCGCTGATGTCGAGAACACTGTCCCCTTTGTGTTTATCTTATATGCAGACAAGACCAAATTGTTGTCACATGGCACTGTCAAAGGCTATCCTGTCGTTGTTTGATGTGCAAACCTGCCTGTGGATATTCGGAATAGTCAGTTGATTGGAGGTGGTTGCATTGTTGGTTGGCTACCTATCATGAGTTACCTAGTTAATAATAGAGCCAATTCAGACACTCCAGTCATGTATTTCTAGGTTCCGGAAGATGTAGCTGAAGAGGGTAAACTTGGTTACATGACACTCAAACGTGTTGTCTGGCACGAAATGTTCATCAAGTTGCTTGAGGCTGTCATACAGTACTCAAAATCCAGATATTCACACAAGTGTTGGGATAAAATCCCACACTGGTTATTCCCACTCATATTGATACTATCTGCAGACTATGAGGAACAGTAAGTCCATTGATTATATTCATTGATGATCAACTTTGTTAATGAATAGATGTATGATGTTGTTGATCCATGGGTGGAATGGAAGATGCCCTTGTACTGTCTGCCTTGTCCCTTTGGAAGAGCTTCACAATCTGGCAAAGACATTCCCACTCCGGAACTCACCGCAAGGAGAGGACATGTTGAAGACATACTGGGTTCAAAAATCAATCGGGGAAGAACTCCTCAAAAAGCTTGGTTTGCGCCTGGTTGGTGTAAGTTCTCATATTTTGAATGCATTCATGCTAAAATGTTGTACTACAGATCATATTCTGGCTTATCATGTACTCCAACCCTCACAAAGCTCTCAGTTTTGATCGCCTCCATTTCCTCCACCTCAGGATATGGGGGAAACATCTCTACAGTGAACTGAAGATCATCCTGGGCTACCTTGGACGGAATGCAGAGGCAACTGTTGAGGGCTAGTACATATATATTCCTTGGTCATAATATTACATATCTGAATCATAATTTAGCGCCAAGGACTTCCCACGTTGGCACAAGTTTGCTCATTTCAAGACAATACTCCAAGTGATGTACAGTGATGGGAACAAGCTTGCTGACTTGTCAATCATAAGTGTTCTATTGTGGGCCTACTACCTAACCTTGTTATGCTTAAAACGGTTCTATGTAACAGCAACTTTTCTATTCTACGTTGAATGTGCTAACACCTGCTCCAAGCCCTGAGGGTTACCTCCTCCTTGAGCTTATCAGCAGCTACTTACAACTTGACAGTTTGATTGGACTCGATGTCCATATGGAGAACATGCTTACCAACATTGAGGTTGAGCTCCTTGTTTTCAATAGAAGACTGAAGGTGAGCCCATAGCCTAGTCAAACTAAGCTCAGCTTCATTTGGAGGTTAAATACTGTAATGAAAACAGGCATATCTTGACGTGGCAGAGAAATCTGCCATCCCCAACCTCAAAGTCAACTGGGACTTTCCAAAGACACACCTCTGGAAGCATGTCACCTCTGATATACAAAACAAGGGTGCAGCATGGAATTACAGCACATGACCGAATGAGAAAATGCACAGTCCACTCAAGGAAGCTTACTAAGATTGTTCCAACGGAAGGGACATTGAAGGCCAGGTAAGTCAATTATAATCATAATAACTTGGAACATCAGAAATCCTTAACTACTTTCACACAGATTCTTCAGGTGGACCAGCACATCCTTGCATGCAAGCTCTTGTGGTCCCAAATAGATCTCTTCGACAAATGGACCCAGTCAAGAACCGGTGAAGATGATGATGGTGATGACAGCAATCAAGAACCTACCCTACATCAATTCAGTGGTCACTTCAGGCTCGGTTCACTACACAAGCCTGAGACCATCCTAGAGCTCGAAATCAATCACAGCATGAAAGATTGCACATTTGTAGGATTCAGGAAGAAGTTTACTGACTTCATTAACGAGTTCCTACCATCTTGTGGACATGAGCTCACAAGATGGCTCTTCATCCCGACTCATTTCAAGGTAAGCATCTAGTAGCTCTGCAAACTACTGGTAACACTAACTCTCAAGTAGATGTGCAAATATTGTTACCTTAAAGTCCATTATGAGTTGCTCGTTGACTGGAGGAAAGCTACTGACTACATATGCTGCAAACCTCTATTCCACAGACATCCGCGTTATGATTGTGCACTCATACAGCTTATGCCAACTCAGACTGCCTTTGTTTGCCTCATACTTCTGTTTACATGCGAGATCACAGGTTTCAGAGTTCTTCAGCTCACTCTGGTTCAGCCATACACCACAGGGATTGGCGCTCAATGTCAAATAGACCACCAACTAAAGCTGACACGGGTGAGAGCAATCCTCAGAGGATCGTCCATCTTTATACCAGTGGATTCAATTATTCACAGCACCCTCTTATATCCTGACCCTGCCCACAAGGACGACTTCTTAGTTGTCGATCACATCAATGGCGACATGTTCCTTTGCATGAAAACATGGGAATGACGGCCAGGTGGCCAGTGATCAAATTCGAGTCAGTATTGCACGGTGAGCTCTTTCTGCATCACAACACACTCCGTTATTTATGTTCATTGCCATGTCTGTTGATGCCGTGTCCACTGCCACCTGCCTCCCCTATGCCTCCTGTCTCGCCACTATTATTCTTTTGATTGGATTCAGACCCTGTTGACTGTTTGCCATTGTCAATGACACTAACACATTCTAGTATACTGTAACTGTAACGTGCTTTTATCTCCCTCCTCGCCCACTTCTCTGGTGTACAATATTACTTAGACTATATTAATATAACTACTTTCAAGTTGGCAGATTCAGAATATATGAAGTACAATGAGGCAAATGACATCGTCCCAAGTACCTAAGCTGCACGTTGTTTATGCCCTGTACCTCGGTTGGCTGAGAATATTAATGGTACGTTCACTACTACTGACACATTATGGCCTGACCTTGTACTTGCAGACTGTCATTTTTACCTTTCTGGATTGCATACCATTCATTGTACCTGTTCAAACAGTGAACTCCTAAAGGTAAGCAAATGATTTAACTTGGTTCCATTTCAATGCGATGACATAACAAATCTAATGATGCTCAGCATGTTACAGTCTGAATCTGAGCAATACGAATTGGAGAAACCCGGGCCATTTAAATTCACCATCAATGCAGTGAGTTCCCTGCTGCACTTCACTTGGCCTCACCAGCAGTCTTTCTCAGTCCCATTTGGCCCTCAAACATTGATGCCTCACTCAGACTCTGAACTTGAATATGAAGACTTCGGCACTTGTCTTGCTGCTGTCAGTGACAGTGACAAGGAAGACTGCAGTGAGGAAGGGGAATGTGAATGTGATTTCACATAATGTAGTGCTTGGGTACCGTAGGATACGGCCAGCCGAGGTTGACAAAAACCTGTACCACACAGGCCAGCCGATCATCAGCTGACCTACAACCTGTAGTTGTAGTGTATGGATGGGCCAAGGTGTGAGAAAATCCCATATGATATGGGCCAGCCGAGTATACATTTAAAGGGCATTTTGAGTAATGGATGGGCTGAGGAATGGATGACTTGTGGGTGTTGTATGGGCCAAGGGATGGGATACCAGGCCTGTAGGTGTTGGATGGGCCAAGGGAGGGGTGACCTGTATGTATGGGATGGGCCGAGGGATAGCTGTCCCATAGGTATTGGATGGGCCAAGGAATAGCTGGCTCACATGTATGGGATGGGCTGAGGAATGGGTGACTTGTAGGTGCTGGATGGGCCTGTTAAGATACTGATTCCTCCGGACTATCCGGAGTTGTCGGAGGCGGAGCGGACGTTGGCTTCAACTTATGTGTTGCGCCCTTGTCTGAGTTCAGTCCGGTATTTACTTAAGGGTGGAGATGTGGAGCGGAGGAGTGGAGGAGCGGAGGAGCAAGGTGGGTTGTCGGAGGTTA